>JAHCLQ010000166.1:0-12575 GCA_023678885.1 Pogostemon cablin
TCTCAGCCCTCACCTTCCTCATTAGCCTCGTCACGTCAGAGAGTTAGTGCACCTTCGCCTGGATCAGCTGATAGTAATTCACAAAGTAGTTATCCTCAGTCGAATACTCCATCTCAGTCGGAATCCAATCCCGCCTTCTCTCAACCTTCTCCTTCGACAACTCCTTCAAATGTTCGTCCATATCCCGGTCCAGAGGGCAGTCAACCAGGTTATCCTGGAATGCCTGATGCTAGTTATGGGAACACGAGTTATCCAAATTATTATTCTCATCAACAACAGTCACAAAATGAGATGGTAAATAGGGTACCGAGCTCATCTTCATCTTATGTTCCAGGTGGTAGCGGATCATATCCACCTTCTCATTATCCACCACCAAGCTCACCATCTCCAGCTAGACCAGGAAGAATGGTATCTCCATCCTCTTACAGGCGACCATCATATCCAGGTCCAGAATCGAATTCATCGTTGACCAATGAGAGAAATGAGGTGGCTACAGCACCAGATGATTCTCATTCTCAACAACCTGTTAATCGTAACTACTATCCGGAAAGGTGAGTTCAGTTTGATCTAAATCTCAACTAAATATTGATATATTTTATGTTCACTGCTCTGAAGTTTTCGATCCAAAAATCCTTGTCATATCCCGAGATTAACTCTTTTTTCCTTGTGTATCTTTGCAGTGATCAAAAGAACTCCTCCATTGTCCCCAGTTCACAATCTCAGTCTCATTCTAGCATGAAAACTCCAAAATCATCAGTCTCGGAAAGCTCTTCTAGCTATTCACAGTCTTCAGGCTCGAATGATGCCAATTCACCTTATGCAGCCAATTCGAATTCCTATCAAAGCCTGCCACACCGACCTCCTTATCCACCATCATCACAACCTCTAGTGAGTGTGTCTGAGATGTCCAGAGAAGGCTATTCAACTGCCCCTACTATGTCCAACTCGGGATATAATCAACAAAATCCTCCCTATCACTACCATCAGCAAGGATTACCTCGAACTCAGGGGCCTCCGATGCAAGGGAATACCGGCTATCCAGCCACCAGCTCTCACTATGGTCCACCTCCTCAAGCTTCAGCTGATCCCACAAACACGGGATCATCTTATATTCGTCCAGGTTCTCGTGGTGGAAGTGAGAGGAATGAAAGGGAAAGTGGATTGACTGAATCTTACTCTTCAGATATTTCAGTCAATAGTAATAGTCGGGATCATCCCCAGAGCTATCGTCACTCAGTACCAAATATTCCATCACATGTATCGCAATCACCATCTCAACCAGTTTCCCCTTATACAGGACCTGCAAATAATAGAGAAAGGCATGTTACTCCTCCTCAATCGTCACCATCATCTTCTGGTCAGCCAACAGCCACACAGAGCACCTATTCGATGCCTAACTCACGTGAACAAATCGAGAACAATTCTATGTTTCCTCCTTCATCATCACACCAGCCATCAGTATCGACATCTCCAATGAGACCATCTTACATGCCATCAAGACATGAATCCCCACAGAATAGTGCATACCAAATGCCTCCAATTTCTAGTGCAGGTTATTCACCTCAACGGCCTGCTTCTCATCCGAATTCTTATTATTATAATCAACAATCTCCTCAGCATCCTTCTCAAAATTCTATGATGAATAGACCTCCTCGTCCTCCAGGATACATACCAAACAACGGTTACCCACCAACAGGCTCACCTTATTCTCAAGGTGCTACCCCAGGGCAACCACCTACAAGCATCCCAAGTGGTGCTCCAGTTCCTGGCGTTCAGCACCAACAATGGACTCGTGATGGTATGCAATATCGAGCATATCCTCCGCCTAATGGTCCATCGGGATCTGGGTATCCACCAATGTACCATCACGATTCTATGAATCGTATGCAAGGTCCAGTTCGACCTAGTGAAATGAATAGAATGTTCCCTAGTCCTGGTCAAATGTCAGGAGTATCGAGCATGACACCCAAAACTCATTCTGAGCATTTAGCTCGTCTTTTGGATCGCAGTTCTCCAGCTTCGAGTAATCATTTCTCATCTCCCATGAGTTCACAAATGACAGCCCCACAGCGGTTGAGTCCAAGCCTCGTTCCTCAACCTCAAGTGATGAAGAAAGAGATGACATTTCCACCCGGCAGTGTTGAGGCTAGTCAGCCCTTATTGATTAAACATAAGAAGTTGTCTCCTAAGGATTTTCCGCAAGTAGATCCATGGAGATTGATGATGAGCTTAAAATCAGGGCTACTGGCTGAGACAACATGGGCATTGGATATTTTGACCGTTCTGGTTAGCCATGATAACACCTACTTATTCTTTGGGCTTCCACACATGCCGGGTCTGTTGGACACTCTCTTAGAGCACTATAAGAAGTGTTTGAACGAAATGTTTGAAGACATTGTTAAGGACTCTGAACTTGGTGTTGGTCGGAGTATAAAAAATATTGAACACAAGCGTAAAAAGAAATGGTATGAAGTATGCTCATACAATGGTGACTGTGATTCAGAGCCTGAAATTAAACGGTTAAATGGTACATCGGAGGTGAAGAAAGAGGAAGGTGAAGAAGAGGAGGAAAATGATGGTCTGATGGATTGGGATAAAGTCTCATGCAAGATGGAAATGTTCAAAGATATTCCAAAGAATGACCAGTACTTGCGAATGTTACGATCATCCATGAACTATACGCTAAAATCTCGTGTTGGAAAGAGTGTGAAGGTTGAGGAAACTGAAACGCTTTTCAGCACTGATTTCGATAAAAAATGGGATCGTTTACATGCTGGATTCAAAGTTGAGCGTGAACATTGGCGGAAAGGTTTTAGTGAATCGACAGACCACATTTTAACTCATTTTGAGCCCAAAGAAAAGCCAATTAAGCTTGTGAAGTTGATCAAACATCGTCGAAGAAAAGCAAGCAATTTAGCAAGCAAATGTGATGAAGAGACTACTGTTTTACCTCATCCTTCGGATTGTAAAGATGAAAATCTTTTGAGAAGTCAAGAGCTAGCAGAAAGCATCAAGCATGAGAACTCGAGAAACTTTCCAGTGAATTGTATTCATAAAACGAATAATGCAGCTAATTTTAACAAAGACAAGGGACAATCTAAGAGGAAAGTGAATGATACATCATCTCAAAACATCAGTGATAAAGATCATCGAACTGCCACGCCACTAGCCATGAGTGAAGATGTGATTCTGGAGAAAGCTCATAATTTTTCATCATTCTCATCTTCATCATCACCTTCGAATATGTCCAGAAGCCTGAATCCTAGCACTTGTAGCAACAACAACAAGCCAGAAACAGCATGTAAATCGCAATCTGGTACTACTACTACTAATAATAAGAAGGAACGAGTCGTAACAGATCCAGCCAATTTCGTTGAGCTGGAAGAAGAGGTGGACAGTGAAAATGGTTCACCACTACATCCAGTCTATGATTATTGTGACTCATTAACCAGGCGGTGCCTATGTATATCAACTTTGATCCGTAATCTATCTTTTGTACCTATGAATGACGTGGAAATGTCAAGGCATGCTGGACTTTTGCTTGTGTTAGGAAGATTATTGAAAGTGGGGCATACTCATAATTTAAAGAAACGAAGCTTCGAGAAGCCTGAGAAGGCGATGGAAAGTGAAGAATTAGAGGTGAGTAAATACGAAACAATCCTACTTTGTTGATATTCAAACATTTTCTTTCTCTCTCATTGTCTAGATGGATTCATGTGAGAAGGATCCAGAAGAGAAAAAAGCAACCAACACATCCACCATGAATGGTTCAGATGAGATTGAAAAATCTTCTGAATCTAGCCATGGTTTAAAAGAAGAGCATGATGATAAGGAAATAAAAGACACAGAGGAAGATCCACAAGAGTGTGAATTGGGAAAACATAAGTCATGGTGGTCTGAAGCAATTCATTTGATAAGAGAAAATACCCTTGTAACATTGGCCAACATTTCCAGTCAACTTGACCTAGAACCTTATCCAGAAGAAGTGAGCCTAACACTCCTTGATGGTTTGTTCCATTGGGCAACATGTCCATCAGCGTACGCTCAAGACCATCTTCCAAGTACATCAATACAATCGTTGTGTCCTAGAAGACTTGCTCTCGAATCGTTGATGAAGCTTTCGATATTCGACAACAACGTAGACTTGCTGTTGGCAACTCCTCCATGGGAGAGACAAGAGAGGTTGTTGATGATCCTTTCAAAGATGTTGAACAGAAGTGAAGACCAAACATTGCGAGAGTTTGCATTGGTTTTGTTGACTAATTTTGCTTCAGCAGACACAGCGATAGCTCGTGCAATAGCGATGAATGGAATAGCTATTGGTCAGTTGATAAGTTTTATTGAGCAGTCTGAGCAGGCAGCTCTCAACATTGCCCATACGCAAGGCTTGAATGCTTTAAAAGAAAATCCTGAACTAATGGGAACCACATTAGACATGGTGCGAAGAGCTGCCATTTGCCTTTTACATTTCGCCAGGATTCCTGAGAATCGATCTCTCTTTTTTGTCTATCAACAAAGACTGCTCGCTCTTGTATTTTCCAATATTCTCGATCAAGGCGTTGGAGCCATCATCGCTGATATCATTTATGAGCTATCATCTCATGGCGATTACCAACCAGAGCCTCTAGAAAATTCGGGTAGTAAAGAGACTTTCATCAGTTGTCCAACTTCCCCTTCCATTGATGAATCTCACGAAAAGTCAGACAACTTCTCTACAACATCTAATATAAGGAGCCCTCCGGACCCTACTCTCACTTCAACTGATATGGACCAGTCTTATGCACATCCTACCTCAATTTCAACCGAAGAGGTAGATCTCAAATCTTATCGCCAAGTCAATGGAAATGATTCGAGTCATGGTGACAGTGAGACAATAGCTGAAGAATTTCATGAGAAGGGATCCGATAAGGGGAGAAATTTTTTCACTACTAAAGTAAAGAATAATCATGGACAAACCAAAACAGTCGAATTGTGTCCAGAGAGACCTGTTTGTAATGGAGGAAGTATAATAGCCTCAGATGAGGATTCTGTGGAGGAAGGTCATAGTAAATTTGAAACTGTAAATCTTAATCATTCGATAAGCTCTAATTTGGTGTAAAGGAGGATCACCTGTAAACCCTGTATTTAATCAGAATTCATAAAATGAACTGTTCTTTATTTTTTTCCTCTCTCTCCTTGGATTTATTCTACCATTCATAAGAGGCACTTCAATTACCGGCATCAGAAAGCGGCAGCCATTCACCAATTGAGGATAATTGATATCACGGATGTAGGCTATTGAACAATAATTTTAATGTCCAGACTTATTGGCTACATCATCATCATATAAGTTGATTAAATGCTCATATAAGGCTGCTAGAGTTGGCTGTTTCAGTGAATCTTAGGCTTCATTCATATCTTCATTTTACAATCATGGCCTTCTAATCAGTAAGATCCAATAGCCATCAAAGTTATCGTAGAAACTCTATATCCAGTGATATGACATCACCCAGAGGACAGCTTAGAAACATTTCAAGTATTGGTCAAAATACTATGACCTCTAGGCTACCTCAGTCATCTACCGGTATTGTGCCTAATTTGCATGTATGTAAAGAAATAACTGTTTTACGGTCATTAAATGTTGCAAGCTCAATGAAAATCTTCCGATCATCATTACGAGCTCAAAAAATGGTATGTGGCCGACTTCGAGCTGAATTTCGTCATCGACGGTAGTTAACCTCAAAAAAACTGAAGCATTCCCTAAAGATGCGAGCAAACAGTTTCTTGGACCATGTATTGCCCTGCACTACCGCGGTTCAGTATCTTCAAAATCGAAGTAAATTGATCAGAAAATCAAAAAAGCACTGAAGAAGAGGCTCGATAGGACAACCTCTGGATTGAAGAATAGAATCGCAGAATCTACTTTGATTTGTACAAATTTCCAACTCAAACTCACTGAGCAGATATAGTTTGAGTGTCTTCGATGGCATTGTCCAAAAAGTTGATGCGAGAGAGAGAGAGAGCCGCGCTTCGTACCGGGAGGAACTGTGAAGATAATTTCTCCGAATCCACTCGTGGCAAAGTTACAGCTCAACTCCAAGACATTACATTTGTAATAAAAATGGTTTCGCCTTGGAAAATTACCTCTTTTCAGGGTGTCAAGCTTATTTCTAACCTTTTTGGCGTAGAGAATCGCCCTGATGAGCAAGTTGTCTACCTAATGGCAAAAGGAGTCCACAAATGGACATGTAGATGTAGCAAGAGTAAGGACAATTTTATCCATATATGCATGGTAAAAATGGTGACACAAAGAACTCACAAATCACAGAACTTTGTCAGAATTTGAAAACTACTTTCAGCCTCTCTCTCTCTCTCTACCTTCCACACAAACATATTCCCAACATGTGAGACAATCAGTTGACCAAGTTAATCAATGCGTTGCTCCTTATTAAATATTTCACCATTTCAGAATTTATAAAATCAACGGTCATTAATTTTTCTCATCGTTGCCCATCGATCTAATCATTAAAATTCATTTTAATTTAAGTATAATCATGCGAAAAGCTTCTTCACCTTCCCCTATCTGATAAATCTTATTAGTAATTTTTAATAAAATGTGAAAATTTCTGTCCACGATCGCAGAGGATGATCAATAAGACATCAAACGATATTTTCCCTAGAATCAAATTAAATTCAATCAAATTCATCGTCCAATTGATATTGATATTAGTGTACGAATAGATGCAATTTTTGCACATCTTTCTCTGCACAATAGAGGCTGTATCACTTCCACGGTTCATAAGAGGCGCTTCATTTGCCGGCATCAAAAAGCGGTAGCCATTCACACCAATTGAGTGATCATTGATACTCACTGATTTGAGCTGTTGAATAATAAATTTAATGTTATATCCCTGGCTGATTAGTTACATCATTATATTATATTAGTGATTTAAGTGTCCATATAAGGCTACCAGAGTTGGCTGTTATCATTCAAGATGACTGCCACACCGTTTCAAATCTCCAATCTTTTGGAGAAGGTAAGTGGACATACATATACATTATCACATATTCACACACACATACACACACACACACGGAAAGCACGACTTTCCAAGATTCATTGTTATTATTGTTGTTCGGAAAATTTATCGACATAATGGATAATCTCTTTGGTTTAACATTTTGCAATTCAGAGATGACACTGTTCATGGGATGATTTTGTAGTTAGACGGAAATTTGAGACTCTTCGAAATACTAGTTTCAATGCACCCATGACAGTGTTGAGACGATCTCGACCACAAGGTTCGAGCTTAGCTTGTGTGCAGGGTGTTGAAATTTTTGGGCGACACACCTTTTGAACTCACGTTTTTTTTGCACCTCTTCATTTCAGATGACTTCTGCAGATAAAGACTTTCGATTCATGGCTACAAATGATTTGATGGCTGAATTGCAGAAGGATTCTATCAAATTAGATGATGACAGTGAGCGCAAAATAGTTAAACAGTTGCTCAAGCTTCTGGAAGATAAGAATGGCGAAGTTCAAAATTTAGCTGTTAAATGGTATGATCAAACAGTCAAGTTTTTTTGTGGATCTTGGATTTCATTTACATCTTTCTATTGCAGTCTTGGGCCTCTAATCAATAAGATCAAACAGCTTCATGTTGAAGTTATCGTGGAAACTCTATGCAGTAATATGACATCAGACAAAGAGCAGCTCAGAGATATTTCAAGTATTGGTCTAAAGACTGTAATCTCTGAGCTACCTCAGTCATCTACCGGTATTGTGCCTAATATATGTAAAGAAATAACTGCTAATCTAACGAAAGTTCTGCAAAATGTAAGTTACAACGGTAGATGATGATGACACTTGGTATAATTTGTTTATCAAACTTCAATTTATTATAGACCAATGATGTCACCGTTCAACTTGAGGTTTTGGATATAATAACTGACCTCCTCAATCAATTCGGATTGCTGTTAGCCTCATATCATGCTCAAATCCAAGATGCTCTTATTCCCATGCTCGGGTGCTCGAGACAAGCGGTTCGAAAGCGATCCATCCACGCTCTTAGTTCTCTATCGATGAGCTGCAGTCAAGCTCTCTTCAATAAAATAGTTGATATAATGCTCGAACAGCTTCAACAAAAGTCACCGAATGTAGCCAATCTTCGCACCTACATCCAGTGTATTGCTGCAATCAGCCGTCAAGCTGGACACCGTTTTGGTGAGCATCTAGAAAAAGTCATGCCTTGTATTCTCCAATTCTGCCAATTAGAGGATGATGAATTGAAAGAATTCTGCATCCAAGCTCTCGAGTCTTTTGTTCGTCGATGTCCAAAAGAAATCGCTCCTCACACGTCGACCATCATTCAGATTTGTCTTCACTATCTTTGTTATGATCCAAATTATAACTATGAAGATGCCGATTCCGAGGAGATGGAAATGGATCAAGAAGATAATGGAGATAGTAATGAAGAATACAGTGATGATGATGATATGAGCTGGAAAATAAGAAGAGCCTCCGCCAAATGTCTTCATGCTATCATCTCAACTCGACACGATATGGTGACAGAGTTTTATATGACCCTTTCTCCCCACCTGATCCTGAGATTCAAAGGTAAATATTTTATTGATCCTTTGAAAACTTCTTAAGATTTGTTTCTTTGTCTTTCAGAACGAGAAGAGAATGTTAAAGTCGACATCTTCAATGCTTATATTGCTCTCCTCCGCCAAACTCGAGGTGGATTGAGTGGAAGCAATGATATGGGTGATTCTCAGAACCCCACCTTCCTTCTCCAGAAGCAAGTACCTAGCATCGTTAAAGCTTTACATCGTCAGTTACGCGAGAAGAGTATCAAGACTCGACAGGGATGTTTCACTCTTCTTACCGAAATTACAACTGTTCTACCTGGATGCCTTCGAGATCACACTGAAAGTCTCTTTCCTGGTATTTTATATTCCCTGGGAGACAAGAACTCGAGCTCTAATATGAAAATAGACACCTTAATATTCCTCAGTACCATGATCAAGAGTCATCCTCCCCAAATTTTTCAGCCACATATTCATATTCTATTGCCTACCATCATCTCTGCTGTCAATGATTCTTTCTACAAAATTTCCTCTGAAGCATTGGTTGTTCTAACTCAGATGGTTCGAGTTATTCGTCCCCCTGATTCTATGGATGGGTTTATATTCACTCCATTCATTCCTCAAATATATGATTGTACTTATAACAAACTTCGAACTGCTGACATTGATCAGGAAGTTAAAGAACGAGCTATAACATGTATGGGAATAATAATAAGCACGTTTGGTGATTCCATGGACCAACAGCTTGCTACTGTTCTACCTTTACTTGTTGATCGTCTTCGCAATGAGAGCACTCGCTTGACTTGCGTCAAGGCATTGACAGAAGTTGCCAGGTAAGAGAGTCACTCTTTTTAAGTTCTTGATGCAACAATATGTTAATCTTCCTTTCAGTTCTCGGTTCCGTGTCAACTTAGCACCTTTACTTCCCGAGGCTGTTCCGATTCTCGCTTCATTTTTGCGCAAAAATCAACGAACATTGAAGCTCAGTACGCTTCATCTTTTGGATACTCTGGTAAAAAATTATGGTGAAAGCATTGGAACAGAAGCAATCACCATCGTTCTAAACGAAGTTACTCCTCTTATCAATGAAAGTGATCTTCATATATCCCAGCTTACTTTATCGCTCCTATCATCGCTCACTCGCTCTTACCAAGCTTTTCTTCCTGTGATTCCCCAACTTATTCTTCCCGAAACTTTGGTTCTGGTCAAGAGCCCACTTCTTCAAGGCACTGCGCTTCAATCCGTCTTAGACTTTTTCCAAGCTTTAGTTCGAAGCAGTTTTCCTGGACTAGACTACAATACATTGGTTGAGCAATTAATTGCTCCTGTCTACTCTATGAATAATAGTACTGCACAGCAACATCCGCCCTTACATAAGCAGGCGTACCATTCTATCGCTAAATGTGTTGCAGCCATTTCGATTATCGATGCAGAGCAGAGTATCCGAGCTGTCATGAACTTCATTCCCCACACCACTGAAGGTCACCCTTCTCAGATACGTCTTTTTGCTTTATTGACCATCGGCGAGATTGGAAAAAATGTTGATCTCTCTTGCATAAGAGAGTTGAAAGATTTGCTCATCAACGCCTTCTCTTCGCCTAGTGAAGAAGTCAAATCAGCTGCATCATTTGCCTTGGGAAGTATCAGCGTTGGGAATCTCAATGAATTTCTACCTTTCCTTCTCCAAGAAATTGAAAAAAAACAGAAGGGCCAGTATCTCTTGTTGCACTCATTGAAAGAGATCATAAATTGTCAATCTATCAATAACCAAATGATCAAAACGCTGGAGCCATTCTTGGATGTTATTTGGGAACTACTTCTGAAACATTGTGAGTGCCCTGAAGAAGGTACTCGAAATGTTGTCGCTGAATGTTTGGGTAAATTGACTCTCATGAAGCCACAAGATCTCTTACCTCGATTGGAAATTTTTTTGAACCACGAATCACCCTGGGCAAGGAGTACAGCTGTCACTGCTATGAAATTCACCATTTCTGATCAGAAGCATGTGATCGACCCTCTGCTGAGATTGTCAATTGGAAAATTCCTTCAAACTCTTCGTGACTCTGATATGAATGTTCGACGAGTAGCTCTTGTCGCCTTCAACTCTGCTGCTCACAACAAACCTTCACTTATTCGAGATTTATTGGATGATGTTCTGCCTCAGCTTTATGAAGAAACTAAGGTCAAGGTGAGTGATTAATTTACCCCAAGATGGCCACAAAAAACCTCTTGAGATTACTTTTTCATTACGATTTTTCATTTTTCACAGAAACAACTCATCAGAGAAGTTGAAATGGGACCATTCAAACATACAGTTGATGATGGGCTCGATATCAGGAAAGCTGCCTTCGAGTGTATGTACACGCTTCTAGACGCGTGTCTTGATAAGATTGATATTTTCGAATTCCTCAATCATGTTGAAGATGGATTGAGGGACCATTACGACATCAAAATGCTTACTTACCTGATGCTCGTTAGATTGTCCACTATCTGCCCATCACCGGTTCTCAATCGTCTTGGTCGTTTAATTGAGCCACTGAAAGCTACCTGTGAGATAAGAGTTCAACAGAACGCAATTAAACAAGAATTTGAGAAACAAGATGAGCTCAAGAGGTCTGCAATGCGAGCTTTCTTAGCCCTCATTGCGATACCAGATGCTGGTGAGTTGAGCAATGAATCAAAATTATCTTCTTCTCGTGCTTATTGACTGTGATTAAAATTTTTTCCTCTGTTCCAGATCGAAACCCGGCTGTAACTGATTTCTTGAATCAGATCAAAAACTCTCCTGATCTTTCAAAGCTTTACGAGCAGATTCAGAAGGACTCCTCAGCGACTGAAACTTGCTCACCAATGGATTTGTCTTAATGGATATGAGGCGTTGATTGTTCTAAGAAACTTTTCGATGTAAATTCTTACCCCAAAAGAGGCCGTAGTGTTTATAAAAACGATTAAAATGAGTTACCACTTCATAAGTTTCTTATATCATTGTATCATATCTTATCTATTTGATTCTAATCTTCCACTCAGCTTCAAGCCGACAATTTGTGTTCTGCTTTGGTTAAATGGACTGTTATCAAATCGACTAGGATTTATATTGAAAGCCATTTCAAGCCTCAGGCTATTCCAGCCATGATAGAGTTTAATTCATTAATTTGTTCGAATATGTATTTCCAAAAGAGGCGTAAATCTTGGAGGACGTACAAAAGCACTCTGTTGCCACCATTCCTGATAATCGTTGCGAAATACAGTGGCACTCAAGCAAGAGTGGAAGATTAACACTTTTGTATGAGAGGATAAAAATTTCTTCGATAAGTTGTTCTTTAGAAAAATGATGATTAAGGACCATCAGATCCGGAAGATGATCCTACTTCCGTACCTCCTTGTGCTATGGACTCAAGGAATGGAACTATGGTACGGAAAGGTCGAGCAGTCATACCAGCACTCATGTATCCAGAGTCATTTCCAATCCAGTCGACACCAGCAATATCTAAATGCATCCAATTTGGACATGTAACAAACTCTTTTAAGAAAGCGGCGGCAACTGAAGAACCTGCACTCTTGGCAGTTTTCCCTGTATTATTGATGTCTGCTAAATGACAGTCTGTCATTTCTTTGGTAAAAGCCTTCAACAAAGGCATCCGCCAAACTCGATCCCCTGAAATGATGCTGGATGCTCGTATTTCATTCCACATGTCATCAGATGTAGACCAAACGCCTGTCATAGCTGAACCGAGAGCATATTTCATTGCACCAGTGAGAGTTGCGATATCTATCACATGGGATGGCTCGAATGTGTCCGCGTATGTCAAAGCATCCGCTAACACTAGTCGGCCCTCAGCATCAGTGTTGTCGATCTGAATCGTCTTGCCATTCATGGCACGGACAACATCACCCGGTTTAGTTGCTTTTCCGTTGACCAAGTTTTCGGTCAAAGGAGCGAGACCAATAACGTTGACTTTTGCACCTAGTTTGGCTAGAGTTATCACAGTGGATGCAACGATTGCGGC
>JAHCLQ010000167.1:0-12315 GCA_023678885.1 Pogostemon cablin
ATTGCATATGAAGTTTCAATGAGTGTTCTGCTAGAAACTTCAAGGGTCTCAAGAATTCCAGCCTATCTCATCTCAAAACACCTCTATGTGAAAATATGGAACAATGGTTCGAAAATCAAGTGCCTCGAGCTACAATCCATTGATGTGGTTTCCATGGATGAAAAGTGTGTATCTATTCGTTACTCGTGGCAAAAATGAGCTTGATTTGTGAAAACGTATTGTCGTCAAATAATCAAGCAACGATTAGAGGATCGACGTGATAATAAGCTAGCTATCAAACGGATCAATCTAATGGAATGGATTTCTCAAGTTACAAGCATAAAGCTTTTCTTGATCATCTGATTGACGCATTCCTAAAAGATTCAGGCAAGTGTAAGGTTGACGAAGAAGGTATTCTGGAAGAAGTGATGAATTTCTCAATCGGTGGTGTTGAAACTGTAGCTAGTCTGATAATGTGGGCTCTACATTCATTGGCTAATTATCCTAATATACAAGAGGAATTGTATCAAGAGCTACACTACATGAGTGATAATGATCTCAATTTGACTATTGAAAGCGTTGAAAAGCTTTCGTTTCTTGATCAAGTGTGCAAAGAAACTTTACGCCTTAGACCTGGAATCCCATGGATTCCTCGTTGCTTAGGTGAGGATGTCTGTATAGGAAAACATAGGATTCCAAGGACACTATGTGTGTTGTATCTGTGTATTATACTCATCGAGATCCACTCATCTATCCCAATCATAATACTTTTGATCCATCACGATTTACACCGGAAAATTTTGCCAAAATTCCTCCCGGTGGCTATATTCCATTTGGCGATGGAGCAAGACGCTGTATTGGCTACAAGGTGGGTGTTTAACGGCCAAAATAGTGATTGGACACATTATCAAAAATTACAAGGTTTTCACTGAAGATCCAATGAATGTTAAGTTTGAATTTGTCGGTGTAATGAGACCCAAGAAGCCAATCAAGATGAGGTTTGAGAAACGCTCATAACAAAGGCTTCTGTGGTAAAGCAATTAGTGCAATTTTCCCAAAGTTCTGTGAAGCCATTAGCAATGTAAAAATGAATAAAATTCTGTCAGATGAAGCTGATGTGCATTTTTTTCTATTTAAATATGTTTCTACCAAGTTTCAGTAACCAAAAGTAGAGATTGCTATCAAGTTTTGCTAACAAAAAAAAAATCTCCTATTTAATTTTCAGGGTTGCGCAATTACATTGCATATATTGTGCAACATTCTGTTCATAAGGAAACACTCTGGAAATCCATGTTTCAATTGTGTGAAATATGAGTTATTTTTTGATCCTACATGGTAACATCATCTTGGTCTGGGCTAGGTTTCCTGGATGACACATTTCAGGGGCCCAGATGGAGAAAAGCACATCAAGATGTAAAGGAAGAAATTTTAGTGTGAACCTTCCGTTAACAGATCTCTATCACACATGTCCATGTCCATGATCCACAATCAATGTCTAAAATGTGCAGCCCTGGACGTAATAAGAACTGAGAGAAAGAGCTTATTTTTAACGCCTCTAACGTGCAAGGTTTCCTGAATATATCAAGGGAAACGACAATCAGATAATAATCGGTTTATCAATTGCAATCTGATGAGCACGTTTGATCTAGAAATGATCGAGGTAAGTGATTCAGGAGTCCATGATAGAATGTCAAAGGAACCAGGGTGATCAATGTCCATCAAATCAAGTTAACTTTGGCACGCATTAGAAGGTGGATAGCCGATTTTAGACATGAATCACATGAAATTGTTGCGTAATACAAATTGAATGATGAGAAAAACGTGTCTTGAAATCGGGAGATGAATAAAGTTTCCCGCTCTTGAGAAAAATTCAGGTTTAATTTCATTTTTAACCGACAACTTTGGATGCTCAGTTTGGTCAGGCTCGTCATTCCGTTTAATGTTCATTCAGACAGATTTGTTTAATTGGTGGATGGATATGATAAATTTATCAAAAAATATCAATATTTCAACCCCTAAATATTCATATGAATAATCATAAGAAATGGTCATATACTCATACCTAACCTCAGACTGAGATTTGAGAGAAGGAAATACTCTTCCAAAAAATAAAAACTACTGATTTACTTGCTCTCTATTCATGAGATTCACCAGTCTAGTTATAAGCACGTGCCAGAGGATGACTCGAGTATCATGAGAACGTTGTTTAAAAATTTTTTCCAAATTATCATCTCTATTATCATACGGTCGGAACTGAATATTAATGTTTCCGAATAGATATAAGGTAGGTCCTATGCATGTGAACACTTTTTTTCGTGAACTTGAAAAATAAATAAAATAAAATTGATGAAATGGGTTCTATTGCAAACTAAGAATGTTAAGGTTAAAAGTTCTTGAAACCTCATGAGTCCTCTCTCTCTTTTTCCTTTCTTTCTTGCTTTTTTCTCATTCTAGTTTTCTTCTCCAGTTTTCTGAATCGAACAATTTTCAGAAACTTTTTTATGCATTATACAACTTTTGAAAAATTCATCATGATGTTTGTTTTTACATCTGTATATAAAATAACTTACGCTCACTTCCCTCACATCGTTCACTCAATTAGGAATATCATGATCAGGGAATACTTTCCCCTGAATGTGACAGCTCCAGGGAACTTTGAAATACGTATATTCTGAAAACTTCTCGATATAACCATTTGGTGGAAAATTAGCAAGTTTTCTTTGAAAATTTTTCATTCACAGCATCTGAGTGGAGAAAAGAGGATAGCAGGCAAAGTGTAGAGAGTTAGAATGACAAAATGGCCGATTTATTGCCTCTCGAAAGACGTGACTCTCTTCACTTATAATAAAGAAGGAAATGAAGATAGAGAAGCTCAAATGAGTAGAAAAATTCCAAAACCAAAGGTATCAACCACAGCTGGATCAATGGGACTAAATTACGAGTTCTCACAACAGTCATCTTAACATGACAGCTCAAGTACATATATAGTGTAACCAAATATTTTAGGCCTTCTATCAATACAAAAATCGAATTTCCAGTCAGAATTGTCTTTCTTAGTCATATTATAATACAATAACTTCAGTCATGAGGAATAATATTCAGAATTTGAGGTTCAATCGTTACGAAAAGTTTAGCTCAAAACGAAATTCTTTTTCAGTCTGTAAAATGTTCCTCAGAGGTCGCTACTTGCTCAAAAATGAAGCGCGCGAAAAAAAGGTGCAAAAAAGTTTGCTTAGCAGATGAAAATGATGATGAAATATGTTCATCTTACTAGCGTGCTTGTGAGGATCGTGTAGAAGCAAAAGTTCTAATAGAGCTGTTGAACACAAGTCCACAAAATTTCACATATCAGGAGTTTGGTGAAACCTAGTGAATGTATTCTCATACAGAACAAACTTTTACTCGCATGATTCATGAAATTGAAGGTGCATATGTTCAAAATTTTTACACATTTAGGTAGTTTGATTTGACATCTTTGAAAAGTTTCGAAATGGGATTTTCCTTGATTTCTCAGCAAAGTGTTGGAGCATAATCCATGTGGGAACTATCATTACTGTTCTCCGGAAAGCCATGGAACTCTCTCGCTAATCGGATACAAATTATTGTTGCTGAGATAGGTTTGAATAAAATTCAGTAGTAAGGAAGTGTAGTAGTTTAATTGCTCCACTAAACTTAATCATAGTCTCATCTTGCAATGAAACTTGATCAATTAGAAATCAATTTCTACCCGATACGATCAAACAATCTTCCTCTTCTCTTGAACACACACACACACATATATATGTGCAATCTGTTGCATTTTGTTGAGCCAAACTTCTTGATGATAATATTGTATCGAATTATAGTTAGCAAAATTGACTCTCTCTCTCTCCTTCCATCAGGCAGGTGATTGCCCAAAAGAGAGCGAATTCGGCGTGATGCGGAGGAGAGAGGGATGAGAAACGATGGGAGCGGCAGTGGATGGAGAGAGAGAAGCGCGATTGTGGCCACCAGAACGCTTGTCCGATGGCAAAAGGTGAAGCAGGTTGAACGCATCTTTCTAACGTTACTTGAACGTCGTGCACGTCTGTTGTGTGTGTTCGCTGCTCTGTTTGGCATCTTTCACCGGCCGTAGTATGCACATGTTGCCTGATTTCGATAGAGAAAGGGAGAAAGAAAGAGAAAGAGAGAGATGGAAAAAATGTGGCTGCAAAGTGATCTCACGCCTAGAAAGAGAGGAGTTGAGAATGCTGTTTCCGCTGTTTCCGCGCGCCAATCTGGCCGCGGCTAGCTGATATTCAAAACGCCAGATGCCTTACATGAGAATTAATTTATGCAACTCATTCAATTAGAGCTTGATAGTAGAGAGAAAAAAAGAGTGTTTGTTTGCATATAGCTGGCCATCGTTTCACCCAAGTTGCACATGAAATCGACCTGAAGCTTTAGTTTGGCCTGGCTTGGCCATCAAAAGGTAAGAAAGTATAAATACAAATACGAATACAGCATGAATACACACACTCATACACACAAACATCCACATTGAGTCATCATACCGCGAGCCAACATTTGCAAAAGTTAATCAAACTTAAGGTTTGCCAAATTTTTATCCTTCTCAAAGTTCTCTCTCTCTCTCTCTCTCGAAAATGAGCCACTAATTGAATCATTCGAAATGATCTGACTAAATGATTTCAATTTATACGGCAACAGTGGACGATGAATTGAGCCTCCGAGGCCTGATTGCTGTCACATTGGGCTGTGGAAACTTTTGCACGCTCTCCACTATGATGTTGCCCGCACATGTCGTGTTGTGGCCAACTGATATCGAAAAGAGAGGAAGGAAGTGACCTTATCGGCACGATATGTGCCAATGAACCATGTGCTTCGCCTTTGGGCTGTCCTGTGAAACCATTGAATATACGTGTATATATATATATTCTGACTGAACCGCCCTTAAGTGATCTCCTGGACGCTTGACAGCTACTCGGTGGCAAAAGTGGCCATAGTTAGTGGTGTGTGATTGTGAATGACACTGTAGGAATGGTCCGAATTTTTGGGGAGGACGAAAAGGAGGATAAATGATGAGTTTTGTCGCTACTCTAAAGTGAGACTCATTCGCACCCTCTCACCACTGATATAGCCCATCAGCGTAAAAAGGCTATCCGAGTGAAGCTAATTAAGCGAAGAGTGTCATTTCAACGCGCTCTTGAGATGATCCAAGAGAGAAAAATTTGCCACTTTCAGGGCACAGACACAGACACACACACATACTCTCAAGCACGCAACCATCATCGATCCACTCTAAAAGCTTTGCAAAATAATCGATTCAAGCCTGACATGGAAAAGCAATAAACAATGATATAAAATCAAGATGAGCCATGCAATCATAGCCTATCAGATTTGGACTGGGCATCTTGACCTGGGAAATCTTCCAGACCAATCTTACTTTTTTCCGCTTTGGAAATAGAAGGAACAAAAATTTTTACCCAAATTAAAACGTCTAGAATCATAATTTTTGGCCTCAATCAAAGAACTGTAAAAAGTCCAGCAAAAAAAAATATTCTTCTAGATGGAAAAGTTTTTTTTCCTTCATCACCTGTGAAGCTAGTGGAACTGAATTCATTTCCCTTAACACTGGCCAACCTCATCAAACTGAACACTGAACGTGCCTCAGGTCTTGATTTCTTGTATCGGGCTGATTCATTGGCCTCTACCTGTTCGCTTGTCAATCTCAGTACAATCGAAACTCGCTGCTGGTGTGTTTATCGTCAATAGGAGCCATCAAGTGTTTCTCAAACAGACTGACTGGATGACCTCTCTTTCCTTCTCTTTCTCTTTCTATGGAGGTGAATATTTAAACGTTTTCCAATGGCCATCGGGAAAAAAGTCCACTCACCGAGGGTGGCTGTGGTGGGAGAGGGAGGGAGAGAGAGAGAGTGGAAAAAAAATTATGATGATCAAGGTATATATATACATACCTATACACACAGGCTGCCTCTTTTTCGGTGGGATGTAAAAACATCTTCCTCTCTCCCTCTCTCCACTTGATGCTGTTCAGCATCCATCAGGTGAGCTTTTTTATTCTCTGTATGTACAGTATATACAGTCGATTGTGTTCTTCTCATGGGTCAAGGAAAACATAATGAGAGAGAGAGAGAGAGAGAGAAAGAAGGGAAAGATCACCTGCTGAATGGAAAAAAGTTTGCCCAGCAAAGTTTGCTTTTTGTGATGATTCAACTAGCTGCTGGCCGAAGATGATATGGAAGAAGCCCAAGAAAATAGAAAAGAGAGAGAGAGAGGGCATCAAACAGAGTTCAATTTGAGAAAATATCAAATATAAATTAAAATTCAATCACGAACATCTACTGGAATTGCAATTGGAATCAAGAGAGAGAGAGGTTCTTGTAGAGAATGAAAAAACATATCAACGCCCTGGAATTTCGAATGTGATGGAAAATTCAACTCTCTCGGCAATTGATTTTTTTTCTTCACCTCTAGTTTGAGGAGGATAGGAGATGAAATGTTAGCGAGAGAATCTAATAGATGAAATTTTTCTACTATCCTCATCGCTTCGTTTCGTGATTTGTTTGATTTGATTGCAAATGAGAATGTCAAAATTTTCGATGGGACAAGATGGAGTGGAAAAAATGAGTCGAGAACAACTTTCACTGGAACAATCTTTTGACTGTTGAGCTTTTTTTTTGTATCACCAAAAAGTGATCGATACACTGTGTACTAAGGAGGTAATCGTGTTCTGAGTAATAATGATTGGATGTGTTTTTGTGGGCTGATTTCTTTTCTTACCGATCCTACATCCATACGAAAACTTTGTTCTAGGGAAGATGGAGGGAGGAAAAAGGAGGAAAAAATTCCACAGGTATGTGTGGTCGGCTGTGTGAGGATGAATTGCGAACAGAATATCTTGAAAGGTCGAGATTGCTGTTAGAAATGGTCAAATTATAAGACCAAAATACATAGGAAAAACACGAGCAAATTGCCCCAGGGCATTGCGTTAGATATTTTCTCACGATTAGTGTAAGCTAATCCAAGTTAGTTAACGTTCTTAGAACAGACGAGAGAGAGAGAGAGAGAGAGAGAGAGAGAGAGAGAGAGAGAGAGAGAGAGAGAGAAGAGAGAGAGAGAGAGAAACAGAACGTATGTTAAGTTAAAAAGTCAATGAGAGTGTAGCCAGGAGAGAGCTTCTCAATTTTCCCACATGCCCAGCTCTTATTATTTGGAAACCTTGCCTCTGACCTTTTTCTGTAGGGAAGAGAGAGCAGAAAAAAAATCTGTATTCTTCCAAGGGAGAAAAATTTCGATTGAGATGAAATGAAAATAATTATAATTTGGAGCTGAAAATTTTATGACCAATAATATGGTGGGAAAGGCGCGTTGATGCTGAATGCCAGACATGAGATCCCTGAAATTAGATGATGAGTGAATTTTTGAGTGAAACATTTTCCCATCATATTCAACTTATGGAAGCTTGAAAAATTTGATCAATATCTGGATGGATCTGTTGCAGACATTGGTTGTGAGAGAAAACAACCAGAACGATATACAATACTTGTATCACAGTGGAGGCTACTTACCTCTAGTTCAAACGACAGCTATCAGTTTGCATCTTAGTGCTTGGACTTTAATCGGCTCAATAATCTGATATTGGTTTGCGTGTATGTATATACCACAAGGTAGGTAAATTTGTTGGCCACAAATGCCAAGATACTGGCATATTATGTGATTCCACTTACCGTGACTGGCTTGGCGTCATTTTTCAAGCTTCACCGAAATTCTAGACCATTCGCATGATCATCATCATTCAAATTCATCTTATTTCTTATGCTCGGCTGATACTATACGAACGTCTTTTAACATTCATCTCTCCAGAGCTTGATCACCGCCGTTACATGATCCGATCATTCGAGAAGCATGTGTGTATGTGTATATGTGGAGCAGTAGTAATAATGCCTCTCATAAGCGACTTTGGACCAATATATTATCACTGCTCAATGCCCGTGACTGGGCATTAACGTTCCTCGAAATTTGAGGCCACGTTCACTAGTCCACTAATCCTGAATGCTCGTCAGTAAAAAGCAATGGATGGGAATAGAGGAGAGAAAGCTGGCCCAGTCGATATATCCTAGAAAAAAGAAGAAGAAGAATATTCATTTCGTCAGTAGAGGATAGACAAGCGATATACATACATACACAAAAACTTTTGGGATCTTTTACTTCCATAGTTATACAAATCAGTGAACAACTTGTCAGCCCAAAAAAAGTTTATGTATGTTAGCTCAATGTAGAGGCTCATTTTTCGCTTCACTGTGTGTGTCTATAAATGTATGCATAAAAGATTTTGGTAAAAGTTTTTTCACATCTCGTGGCCCAAGCACACCCCAGCTATTATGTTCTTCTTGGCCTTCTTTTGGGGCATCTTATATTGATCTGATCATCTGATCTTCTTTCTTTTTATCGTTTATTTGACCAGTCTCTCTGTGGTCTTCTTCATCATGGAAAATGGAGAGAAGGGGAAGAGAGGGAGAAAGAAAGACAGCTTGTGAGCTTTTCGTACTTACACTAAGAAATCCGATTTCAACCTAGTCCATAGTCCACAGTTAAGCTAATTACCGTGGTTGGAACCGCTTGTCGGATTAGTTAAGGCCGAAAAGGTAGCCACAAGATTGGTGAATTGAGGTAAGCAAGAGAGAGAGAGAGAGAGAGAGAGAGAGAGAGAGAGAGAGAGAGAGAGAGAGAGAGAGAGAGAGAGAGAGAGAGAGAGAGAGAGAGAGAGAGAGAGGAGAGAGAGATAGAGAGAGAGAGAGAGAGAGAGAGAAGAAAGAGGAGTCAAAGAAGCGAGAAAATTTTGGAAAAGTGAAAGTTATGAGGAGAAAGATGATCAGTTTTCATCTTTTCTCGAAGAAAATGTAGACATTTTCCGTAAATTGTCGATTTTGAACAGAAGTTCAAGTTCAAGAACTCTTTAAGACCCCTTTTCACTTGAAACGAGACTACAAAAGTCTGTTAAACCATCTGTGCATTCCATTCTATCGACAGATTGCTTTCACCAAAAGGAGAAGAATTCAGGAGTTAATGGAATGATATGGAATATAGTCAGTCAAAACGTGCCGATGATATCCTGAACACTCGATCCCCTTTCCAATCAACTGAAGACAGAATTTTGTCCACTAATTGAAAACTAAAGATTATAAGCATAAGTTTTAGGTTGAAAATTCGATAGTAGAGGAATAGATTCTAGCCAAGTTCTAATCTGAGGAACTGTTGTGATGACACATCCATTCACTCCCCATGTTTTATGCTGCATTCATCGGAGATCTTTTTAGAGGATGTCAAAGTGAGTAGAATTTTGTGGAACAGAAATTTCAAAAGGTGTATTGTTGAACATGTCATCACTAGTTTGGCAAGCCTCAAGAAAAAAGTGGAAGCCAAAGGCGAGTTTGAGCTGTGTTTAAGCGGTGCCAAAAGTCCCGGCATGTGATGAACATGACAAATATTATTGATGATATTCTGATTGAAAAAAACACCAAAGCAAGAAAAAAGAGGCACCAGATAACTATCGTCAAGACTGTTGGGGATCTTATTTTGCCTTTCTGGTGAGAGAGGAGAGAAAGCAAACTATTTGCTAACAAAACTATCATTTTTCTTGATCATAAGCATAGCGTTTGAGTGTTTCAAGAATACTTTCGGAGTAAAAGAGGAGAAAAAAATTGATTGAAACACTTCATCAGAATCTGTTGAAATAATCCATCTCATTGCTAGAATCACTCCCTTTTGTTGATTATTTTGAAGATATTTTTCCTGATGAAGTCCAGTTAGCTTGATGCTATTAGGATAACAGTGCTCAAAGTTGCCAATCAATTACAACTGAAATCAGCCACTAAAGAGTTCTGAAAACTTCAGTGAGCCCAAGTATAACTGAGGATTGATGAATTTCTCAACCTTGAAGTTTTCTTAGCTCAGCTTAAGTGAGTTAGAGTGATGAAATGATGAATTAAGAGGAACCTTTTATTCTCAGGATCAAAGGATTAGCAGGAAATGCCACCAGCAACTTGAATTCCGAGAAATAGGCTCACGGTAGATGCTAATCCTTGACATTTGCCAGAAGAATGCCAGTGAATTTCATGAGAAAAATTTTTCCTTTCCGACACCTATGTGCTGGAGAAATGGATTGCAAGGACACCAGGAATTTCGAGAAAATCTTCGATTCTGCACATCAAATGACGACAAGAATTTGTATGGTTTTCTTGAAATTTTTGCACAAAATATTCTAGAGCCTAAGCTTTGGGGCAATTTGATTTGTGAGAATTTTAACTTGCTCTTCCCCAAGAATTAGCGAAACTTCTCTCATCGCTCTCGATTACCTAAAGTCATTCTGAGAAAATATTTATACTCTCTCAATCTTTTTACCTCACTCAGATCAAATTGATGCGTTCAAAATATAATTTCTCTTGTCCCATGAATTGACCTACTGCATCAGTTGATGAGGAGAGAGAGAAAGAGAGTAAATTGTTAGATGATCAAATGATTTCTGGGCGGTTGATCATTGCCAGAGTGTATCACACCTCAGATACAGAGCAGCTGTTCGTGAGAGGAGAGAGAGAAGGAAGATGAAGATGGAGAGAGAGAGAGAGAGCAACTGTGGCACAGTGAGGAAGATGGAAGAGAATAAAAAGAAGAAGAAAAGATTATGATGATGTGGGCTTCAATTTGGCTTATTCGTAATTACATAGTCATCCAGCCCATCTGGCAACGTCATTCCGTCCCTTGCTTCGTAACGTCGGGCCTCGGACAGATCAGACTTCGGATGGAGAACGCTTGTTCAGAGGCCTCTGAGGTCGGGACAAAGTACATCTGAAGAAAGAGAAGAGAGAGAGAAGAGAGAGAGAGAGAGAGAGAGAGAGAGAGAAGAGAGAGAGAGAGAGAGAGAGAGAGAGATAGAAAAATTTATTGGGCCAACTGAGATTCAGTTTCTAGCAAATGAAGGTTGTGTCCAAACGTTCCAGTAAATTATAATTTATCAACAGGACACTATTTCTTAGTTTTTTTTTCTCTTCTTCTTCTCGATCATGGTTTACTTTCCAATTGCTCACTGTGTAACCCAATCAATAGCTCTCTCTCTCTCTCTCTCTCTCTCTCTCTCTCTCTCTCTCTCTCTCTCTCTCTCTCTCTCTCTCTTTCGCTTGATTCTCATCAATTTTTTTGCTTCATTCTTAGTTAGCCATTAATTAGGAGGCCACAAGCTTAAGGGGACACAGTCAAGCTCTTTTCTTCATTTCTTTCTTTATTCTTTCTCTCTTTTATCGATACACTTCACATTCCTGTTCATGCTATTAGATAATTTGGTTCATTTGTTTACATAAGTTTTTATATGCATATGTATTTATCGTATCACTTGGCCTCTTTGGAGGGCGCGAAAATGATTTCTTGTCGTTTGTGTCCTCTCTCTCTTCTAGCTGATAGTTATTCCCTCTCACTATCAAATGTATGTGGCCATGATTTATTGGCTTCCGTTTTTCCTTGATTATTTCTCACCTGTCCTTTCTATATACAAAGCACACAATCTCACATGGTGATACAATGATCAGCATGATTCCTTTTGATAATCGTACAGGTAATGAAGAAGATGGAGAAAAAAACAAATCTCAAGCAGAACGTAATCAGAGGAATGAAAAGAGAGAGAGAGGCTCCTTTCTTTCGGTTCGTGTATAATGATAATTATATTCATCCAATTGAATGTGCTCAGTAAAGAGCTGCTAATATATGCAAGGAAGATGAAGAAGAAAATTATTTGAGCCTATAATCTTATATATACATATTTGCACACACACACACACACACAGAAGTTCCTGGGCAGTACGAAGACTAACGACTTTAAGAGGGTTGTCATGGTTAAGCCTTCTTGTCAATGATCAAGCAGAACGAAATTGTGGTGAGTGCATAACGAGGTAGAGAGACATGATTGCTACTGGGGAAATAATATTATTTGATCATTTTCTTTTTAATTCATTCATCGTTCTGCTTTCTTAATTTTGATTGGGATCAGATTGAGATGTTCGCGTGCTTGTGTGTGCCTCAAATCATGTAACAAAAATAAGAACTGAAGCCATCATCAAATAATCAAAATTTTTTCGCTGAAGGTGTATGATTATCATTCTTATCATTCGACCACATCTCAAGTCAAATGAAATGAAGATAAATTTTGTTCATTTCCAATTTCAACCCTATATTATCATGATTGTTCTGATCATGATATTCAGAATATCGGGTGAAGCCAAAAATAGGAAAAGAGCTCACAGTTATGCTAAAATATCTGAAAACGAATCAGAACAATAGATGAGAATC
>JAHCLQ010000168.1:0-12051 GCA_023678885.1 Pogostemon cablin
TACCGATATCATTGAGAACATTGTCCCATTTGATGGTTGGTGTAACTGTGATACACAATCGTCAAGTGATGTATTTGTTGGCCGATTTGGAGCATATACGCAAAGTGTCCAAGGTACGATTTTATGGTGGCGGTGACGTTGATGCACCTGAAACCAAGCTACAAGCTCGCATTTCGGACATTAATTTGCCCGATGTTGAAGAAATGAATCAAGTGGTGTGCTAATAAATCATATGGAAATTGATCGGTCACGCATCGTCACTCAATTGATACGACCTGATCTAGGTAGTGGACTGACGAACGAACCCATTTGAAGGCTGTTTGAAATCATTTTCCGATGAGTATTCAGGCTCACAAGATGTAGGACCACAAATGGCACCCTCGCTTAGTGATATTATCTTCGAGGACAGTGAGGTAACTGATGATGGATTCGGTGGTAAAGTTGACAAATCTGTTGAGGAAATTTTCGGATCGTTATTCTTACTGGTCAACCTGTACCAGAGCCTGAAGGGCAATAGGCTTACCTTTGGATGTCTCTTATGATCAGCCAACGCAAGACCTTCTGTCTCACACAGAGTTTTACACAACCTCCTGAGCAAGCTCCTGAACCGGAGGAAAAATATTGACAAGGTACTTGATTTTATTGATGTAAGAAGTGACACCAAATTTTGATTCATATTGTTTACCAGATCTTCAGCCTGATGGTCATCGGTCATCGCCAGCGGATCTGAGAGAAGGAGAATCTATTGCAAGTGCCAGAGGCTGAAGCTGATAAATCTGGACTTGAGGTCGGACGTAGAGGCTCGCGCTCTGCTCGCTCTATTCTCGCTGATTCACCGTTAGTCTTGGAGCCAGTTGAAGCTGGTCTAGAAGTTCGGAGGAAACGAAGCAGGACAAAGAAAGCAAAGCGTGTGATTATTGATGATGCTATTGTCATCCCACCAAGACAACTTAAAGCACAATTGGCAAACACTTCTGATCTCATCATTCCTCGTGAACTTTGGTTGGTATCTAGATACCATGCTGAGATGAATAAGTTGAGCAGTGTAAAGCTCCTATACTCAACACCTTCGGTGAAACTAAACTCTCAGAGTCTGAAAAAGGTAAATATTATTGTTCTCTTCTGATTCTTATTATCAATAATAATTGTGGGCACTTTCTTCCAGATCTTTGAGCAAAGACTCCAGACTAAACCTGTAGAAATTGAAGAGGCTCTCTCCCCGAGCCAGAGGCTGAAGCAGGGGGCCAACCTGGTGCTGTCCAGAAGAGCTAGTTTTGGAGCCTCTCGAAGATGATTGCTTCTCAAGTTCCTTGGCTGATGTTGATCCGCACATAGACGAGGAAGAGCTGGACCATCCCAGCCTAAAGGTGGTAGAAAAAGCCGAAAGAGATCAAGAAAAGATGCCAGAGGTGGAGATGAACCCTCTACATCAACTACCAAGCGACAACGAAGTGTTGGAGCTGCGCCAGCTCCATCAAGAGTCCTCAGAGGTTCCTCGCAGAGCTTCCAGCGGAGAACCTGACGATATCCCAATGGATTTTCCCATAGATGATGATCAATTGTCTATTGTCTCTGATGACTATCCAAAACCCTTATCCACTCAAGAGATTGAAAAATTCATAACCGAGATAGCACAGTCTCCTGGCTCCTCGGTTCGTTTCTCAGATCTCGTTGTTGGCAATCGAAGACAAGATGTAATGCACTTTTTATTCTCTCCCTCAACTCATGAATTTTTCTGAATTTCTTAATTTTGATCATTTGTTTCTCTCCAGGTTGCGGCTAAATTTTATCAGATTCTAGTCCTTCACATGCGAGGTATGGTCAAATGGAGCAACGCAAAATACTATGACCAGATTCACATCTATAAGATGCCAAGTTTAAATAGCTGTTGTTTAATCAAAAATTGTTTATTCAGTATTATTATTAATTATTATTGTTTATTTCTATTGTTTACTTTCTCATTCTATCATTGTTCAATTATCAGTATTTTTCGTTTTTTTGTAAGACTCAATCATTACTCAACTAAACTTATCTTATCAATTTGAACCAAGTGATCATCTCTGCTCAACTATCGAAAAACTTCTGACCATCATGATCTCAACATACTGTTGACCGTTCACTCTTCCATCAACCATTCTCGATTACCAAGGACTTTCCATGATCCTTTGACAATTACTTCAAATTTCCTTCAAATTACACCATGTCCACTCACAGAATGTGTTTACAACAACAGCAATTCGAGCAATGATGTCAGCAAGAATTCGCGCCGAATCTGGAGAGAACATTGTATAGAACTTTACTCACACATACGAACACTTGATACTCTCTCCTTCCAGTACATAGACCTAGCCAGTATATTGTCTCAATTCGAACAGAACACATGAATTATTCTCCTATTTAATACTGATTCTTAACCACTTCTCACTCTCACCAGTGTCCAACTCTCTTTCTCTCTCTCTCAACACCGACAAGCGTCATCTTTGACCATCGTCATCATCATCACAGTTGGATACTGAGGTGTTTCCCAGAGTCCATTGGTGGTCAACTACATCTGCAACTCTTCAACTACTACTACTATTAACAAGAAGTGACCTAAAAATATTACCATTCTCATATCAACTATGCGCTTTTCACATCATCATCATATCATCATCTTCGGTTTACTTCGTAATCAAGTGGAAATCATTCACCCATCTCTCTCTCACTTTCTTACTCTCTCCCAGCAATCAATTGTCAAGGAAGCTTTGCGTGTGGTCAACTGTAGTTTCACCATCGAACGGACATTCACTCACAATCTCATTCAGTGTTCAACCCATGCTTCGCTAACTATCAACACATCTCATTTTTCCTCTATCAACTCAACTCCTCAGTCTGTTGAACATTCTTGGGATAATTATCATTGCTATAATTTCCGATCAAAAGTTAAAGTTAATTAAAAGTTAGCAAAGTTTGAGATCATCCTTTGCTAAGGGAACTTCCATCTCAACCAGGTAGCTGTTTAAAAAGACATAAATATTCGAAGAATTTTGGCCAATTTTGTATAAGAATCATGATGGACCAACGTTCGGATGCTTGGTATGTCCATCGTTGAATTTGGGATAGCATTGCACAAAATTTGTAATGCACCAATATTGTCATCATCATTATACTTATCGTTATCACTTTGTTGTATGTTCAATGGAAAGGTTTTATGTTGTTGTATTTCATTTATGGCAGCATATACTCTTCAAGGTTCATAATTTCAGCATATTGGCAAAAAGTTTGTCCAATACAACAGAGAACAGCTACAACTACCACTACTACTGTCATCTTTCATTCTCAAATATGATCCCAAAAAGAGTTGATACCATTGTCAAAATAATTTGTCAACAAAATTGTCACAATTTTTATCGGTTACTGTAAAAACTATTGTTACGGTGAAATTCGAAAGCAAGTGACCTTCCTGTGCGATGTTGGATCTCAATGAAACAACAATATCCATAGTATATGATAATATGCTGGACGACAAAACAATTCATTAGCAAGCTATCATGAGGAAGATATTCTCATGAATAACGAAGCCTTCAAGATAGGGCTTATAAGTTGCTATGTTCTCATATTCATCATCACTTTTGTTGGTAAGTGGATCATTTATTCTCTAACTTTTCTCAATCGATCATCTTTTTTTTCATGGAATTCCTTCCATATGCATGGAATATTGTGTAGCTGATATGACAGACTTTTTATTTTCTATATTATTTAATAGTGACCTGGAAAAGCTACCATCCAATTGAATCTGTTTATCAGTTCATCTCACTTATCAGAACATTCGACGTTTTTTTTTATTCAAAAATTTCAAGTTTGAAACTTGGTCTCAAAACTGAAAAGTTTTTTTCGTATTTTTTTGGAAATTTTTGTTGACTTAACTGATATTGACTGAAAAATCAAGAAAAATTTCAAATTCTCTCTTGTCATTACTTGACTATTCAATATTCTTATGGCCTCACAATCTTCAATTAAAAATCCGAAAAGTAGAAGAGTTTCTAATTGAGATAAGTATGTACAGTATGATTGTATAATACACAAACTGATCGATTTGCCTTATTAGCTTCATACAATGCCTCGGCTAGATACTTGTAGTCATAATTTTCATGAGATTTTTATGGATTTTTTATAACTTTCTCCACTTTCAACATTGTGTAGTGTAAGTCACACTTTGAACAAGGTAGGCAGTGAATTCTCTATTGGTGAAGTTCTATACCCTAGAATGGAGAGAAAGAAAGAAAGAAAGAGAGAGAGATTCCAAAAGGCTTTGAACTTTTGCAGTACTACCTCTTTGCATCAAGAGAGTATCTAACTAAGACAGCCTTATGTACTGCAATTCTATAAAAATCTTGATTCTCTACAGCTATTCAATCTTGTTTATCCTGTCTCGGTAGAAGATTCCAATATAAATATCTCATCTATCCTCTACGAATCTTATATGGAATCTGTTGTCATCTTGAGAACGAGAGAGAGGTAGGATTTCTCCTCTCTTTATTCAACCAAGAAAATGCTCAAATGTGAATGTTCCATGAGCACGATATGGTGATTGTATATCATCGTAACTTCCCTATTTTCATTGCGAAGCTGAAAAAATGCTCCACCTTCAGATGGAAAGCATAAGTATTTACAAGTAGCAAATTCTCACGTTCCAAAGTCAATGGTATTTTGACACCATCATCTTCAATATTCTTCTCGTTGAGGATGCTCAAAACTTACAGCATCTGAAACTGGAGCTTTTTTTTATGATGACGATAGTTTCTTTCTCTCATAATCACATCCACACAAACACATATTGTGATAGAAATCACACCACAAAAAGTTGCTCTACACACATCGAAGGAGAATAAAGAAAAAAGTACAGTCAGCCAAAATGTTGGAAGAATCTTGGAGGATCAACAATATCGTGTTTGATCAGAATCTTTCATTTTAGAATAGAGCCAATAAGGTGAATGAAAGCTTAACCATTCTCATTGATGTGTGTATGTGTGTTTCAGATCGTAATTCTTGTGGATAATTTGCGAAAAGAAAGGATGAAAATCTTTATCAGACAGAAATAAATGGAAATATTGGGCATCAAGATTGATGCGAATACCCCATATGATTGACATGCACGAAAACTTTATCTCTCATTCTATCTACTCTAGGCTCTTACATGTTGAAATGTCTGGATAGTGCATGTATATTCATCTCTATTCTGTGTGTATTTATTCTTTTTCTACTGTGCACATGGATTTTCGCATTGGAAGGAGAAGAGGAAAAGAGTGTATAGTACATGCTTTACATGAAAGAAAGATTGGAGAGCTGTTACCTCGATTCATTATCCATCATTTCATGAGATGAAGTCTTGAAAGCTTATAAGACTGACTGAGCTCTAGTTGAAATGGAGAACAAGATCCGGAAAGTGACAGGAAAAAATCCAAGGAACGTCAATCTATTTCTCATTTTCTCATTCGATTGCACAGTTCAACGATGGAAGGAATTTTTAACTTGAATGCTCTCTCACAAGTAGCCATGAGTTTGTGAAAAAACGAAGTGTGTTCAGAAGTGGCACCAATTTTAGTTCTCATCAGATGCTAGATGAAGTTTTGATTAGAATATCTCAATCAATTCGAGTTTCATCAAATAGACATGGATAAGGGAAAAGGCCTCCCTTCGACGTTTGTCTATGCTTTCTCAAACCATAATGTTAGCCTATCGATAACTTTTCACACATTTCAAAAAGGAAGATTGATGACTGATGAAATCAACCCCTTAGATTGTGAAAATGAGAATGGATGGGCTCTTGCGTAAAAGAGAAAATCTTCAATGAAATTTTACTATTCAATAAAAACTTCGTGGAATAATTTTTCAATGATGGTTTGCCTTGGAATATCTCTCGCAGAAATTCATTTCCAGTTGCTCTCTATACTGGTGAATACAGACAGACAACCGAATTTGTTGATGTAATAGATCAAAGTATAGTGTAGATAAAAAGAATGTTATCCTCAAATCGGATTAGTGGTGTATCTCCTCCCAATTTGAATTTATTGCTTTAGTTTTATTGATTTCATACTCAGCAAAAACCTTTGAGACCCACTCAAAGAACTGAGACGAAAAAGAATCTGAACTTTTCAATTCTAAAAGTTCTACCATGATACGATTGAAAAGGTTTATCATACTGCCTAGTTGACACCGGATATTTGCTCAACTGGTGAGCTCATTGCCTGAATCATCTCTCTCTCTCAGCTCTTTTTACTTTGACCCTAATTCACATCAATGAGCAATCTGATTAGAGGATTCTGAATGTGTTTAAGTTAATTATGTGAATTATTCTGATGAATCCGTTCATCCAGCATTTTTCTTAGTTAATGGTAATTTTGTTGCAACTATCAAATAGATCCATCTGAGTAACTGTGTAACCTTGGAGTCAAGGTAGGCAGACTTTTGATTCATCAATCATCTCGGTTATTTAGCAATTGAAAATTGCTTCAAATATATAGCTTTCTGAATGAGATTCATTCAATTTTCAATCTAACCACATGAGAGTGACTTAATGGATTGGTTTGTTTTGTTAAACTCAAATAAAAATGATAAAAGTTTTTTCGTCCACATCCGGATGGAATATTTGAATCATTTTTACTGAGCCCAAATTGACACACATCTGAATTCATATCCTATGAGGCAAAATATTAATATCCTGCAATTCTTCCATAGCAAACTTTTAAGCCTCTAAGTCATTCCTACAAATGATACTATTCGTAGGATTCTTTGCCGAACAATATTTGCTATGTCCTTAAGTTTGAGTGTAATTAGAGTTTCATTAACTTTGCTTCTAAAAATGATCAAGTCAGTGTAAATAACAGAAACTAATTTGGTCAGAGATGTGATGACATCATGAGCTCTCAAAAGTAAGAAAATGATACCATATGAGCATCATGGCTTGTGAATCATGCAGAAATTGAAATTGATAGAAACTTTGAGGGAAACTCTTTGAAGAGATTCAGACTTTGAGCCTATCTTGAAATTGTTGATGTTGATGCAATTTGAAGGACCTTTTGACTTATGGGGAATCGATACAATGAGTTTTATGGGAGCTGAAAAGATTGTTGATTGAATGAACTCGTGTACAAGTCAGAAGAGAAAGAGAAAGAGAAAAAATTTCATCGATTTGATCACTCGAAGCCCTGAAAACCCAATTGATAAGTGGTATATTGGAAATTGAAAATTTTTCCATCACCTCCATTGGCCTACTAGATAATAAATTTCTTCTATAATACTCTTTTTATTGCAACCAGTATTGTTTATATCTAAGAAGTAGCTAGGTTTCAATAGTTGGGGTGTTTGTGGATGGTAACTATTTTCCTTTTCCTACTTGAACAGTTCAAAATTGGATCGATTTTTTTGATTCTCTCTTCCTCTTTCTCTTTATTCTTTGACTTTCACCTACTTTCTCGTTTTTTTTTTCGACAATCCCATTTTAATCATCCATGAATCAAGTACTTTGTTTCGATAAAAAGAGGAACATCATCAGCTTCCAATTCTAACATTCAATGAACGATGTGAGAAAAAAAGGAATCTCAATTGGAATGATGATGATAATTTTGTTTTCCACAACAGCTGCCACATCTTCGGAAAGTAGAGCCAAATAAGTGTGTAACAATTTATCTAACTTGAATTAGAGTGATGAACAACAACATTTCCAGGGGAACGTGATGTTTTTCTGATACAGTTCTGATTTGTTTTCAAGTTAACCATAATCTGAGAGAAAAAGGAAAATAAAACGTTTCCCCAATTGATAAATTTTTATTGCAAATAAAAAGACTTTCTGCTAATTTGTTACTTTTTTTATTGATAGTGTAGAGAGAGAGAGAGAGAGAGAGAGAGAGAGAGAGAGGAGAGAGAGAGAGAGATAGAGAGAGAGAGAGAGAGACAAAAAAACAGTCTGATTTATGTGGCTCTTCAATAGCACTCCTAACCCCGAAATTCAACAATCCGGAAACTGTATATCTAGATAAATCAATGAATCAATTAAGCTATTGCTAAGAAATGATGGTTCAAATAGAGCCTTATTGAGAATTTCTCTTGACGGAAGAGGACTAGTTTTGAGTCTGATAGTGCATGGTGAATCAGGGAACTCATTCTAAATCTGATTCAAAAATCAGGACAACCATTCTACTAGACAGCCAAATTTTTGCATAATTTAGAGTACAGTCAATGATTGCTAAAGTATTTGGCTGTTGAAAAGACTCGATTGATTTGTATTCCCATAGGAAATCAATCAAACAAATCTTTCCTAGAGGTGCTGCAAATACAGGTCTCTTGTTCACCATGGGAATGATTCGAAATTTTTAGACCAAAATAGTGCTTGAGTTGAATTGTTTATAAGCTCATTTGAATGTTGTCGAAAAATTTTTATGTCGGTGAAGGTATCTAAAACACTCAATATTTTTCAAAACTGTTGGTATTCCAAGCTCATGTGACTTGAAGGATGTAATGTTTGTTGAGTAAACCAACTTCAATGATACATTCAATATTTTGAAAAGCTTGATAAAGGAATCAAATCACTAAATAAAAATATGAAGCGTATGTAAGCTCACCGATACCAAAGTAAAAAAGTTCTAGAAATAGAATACCCAGAGAATCTTCTTCCCACATCATCAAATTAGGTGATTAACTTATAGGTGTGAATAATATCTGGGATTTTCCATAATTGAGAGTAGACTCAATCAGCTTCGGGAATATAACACTTTTTTCTCTGTTTGCCTTTCTTGAGAGTTCTCCCAAGCTTGACATAGAAATTTGAACCATTTCACCACCTGAAAGTTTTTCTTTTTTTTTCTTCTTCTTCTTCTCTCTCTCTCTCTCTCTCAAGATAAATTAATCACTTTGACGGTCATTCTATTGCTCATGTTCTAGTTCTTCAAGTATTACTCTGAATCGATAATCTAGGGACAAAATAGCTTTTTTTTTTGAGAACTTTCTTTGCCCTCGCTTTTCTTATTATTCTTAAACACACTTTTGAGCTTCTCATGGAACTTTTTTTCAAGAAACATACCAATGATAATCGAAACTCTATAATCCATCGTTTGTCAAGAGAGAGAGAGAGAGAGAGAGAGAGAGAGAGAGAGAGAGAAAGAAAGAAGAAAGAGAGAAAGGAAAGAGAAAGAATGAGACAGAGAGAGAGAGAATCTGGAATAGTGAAGGAATACAATAAGCTCCCCTCATTGTGTACCATTTGAATCCATCAATCTGTCAGATAAACGATAGAAGTGAAGTACAATTGGCTTCATGAGATATCTACAATTCGTCTATAGAAGAATGATCCAGCTGAATAATCTATCGAGATGTCCCTTGAGATTGTATTGCAACAGTTGGTATCGATAGTTTGAGAAGCTCACATCCAAGACCGATTCATCCATTGTATCCCTGAATGGATGATTTATATAATATTAAGGAATTCTCATCGAATCATTACCGAAAATGCATTGGTTCAGTAACATGAGAACAAAAACTGGTCAATATAAAGAGAGGAATAAATTTCTCCCCTAGCTCATCAGTATTCTACGCTATCTTGACTATTTCTTGACTGATTTTTTTTTACTCATGTCTACTAGACTAATTCCAAGATTTTTTTCTCCTCTTTTCTTCTTATCCCAAATTCAGGCAACTTATTTGGTAATTCTTGTGGTTATGTTACAGAAAAAATGCGCACATCAACCAACTATTTCTTCACCAATCTAGCCTTTTCCGATCTGTGTGTGGCTTTATTCTGTATATTTCAAGATTTAACATCTATCTTACGTCCTGTATGGCCATTTGGTCAGCTCATGTGTAAAATGTATCACTTCACCCAGACCATGAGCTATACAGCGTCAATATTCACAATGGTTATCATATCAATCGAGCGATACATTGCCATTTGTTATCCAAATAAAGCGAAAAAAGTATTACAGATGAGAATTTTTCAATTGTGCATACTTTTGGTGTGGATCCTATCGGCAACCCTGTGTGCACCCAATTTATGGATGTTCGGTGTGATGGAACAATCACGATTCGGTGGATCTGGTGAAGTTTGTGTACAGCAAAAATTATTATATAATACCGATTTTTCAATATTATCAATGTTGTGCTCCTATTTCTTTTCCCAATGTTTCTCATGACACTATTGTACATTCGTCTTGGCCTCAAGCTTAATCTGAGAAATTTTGATCGAATGGATTCCAAGAAGAAGAAAAAGAAAGTTCAAGAATTTTTATGCATTCAGTGAAAATTCAATTGCTCTGATACTATTACCCAAACGGTTGGTATTGATGGTGATTGGTCCAGTCCAAAGTGCCTATTGAAGAGAAAAGATTACTCTTTGACTGATTTTCGGGATGATTTTTCCCGAATATATGGACAAGGTAAGTGAAGGGAGGAAGTTGACTGGTATGATTTGATTTGATATGATTTTTTGGCCATATTTCACTTGATAGTTGGAAAAAGAGTTGGTAAATATTTTCTTCTTTTCACTTCCATAATCCAGAGGATTGTTGAAGTTTACCAGTTTACTGTTGCTTACGGGTAGCTAGAAGCTTATGTTTTTAAGCAATATTCTTATTCTTTTTTCTTCTTCTTTTACCTGGAAACTTCAAATAAATTTTTCCACAATTTTTTTCCTGTTATTGTTGGTCCTCATTTTTTTCTCTGGAACTTTCAATCTCATCATTTCACTTCAAGTAAATCTTTGTGAAGGGCAAAATCTTGAAAACTCAAACTATCAAAAACTAGTTCCTCTTACTTTTCATCGTGTATCGATCACTTTCGAGAAGAATCTATCTGACCTGAAATCCATTTTATCCACTTCAGCTCATGAACCCTTTAAATAGTCTCTCTCTCTCTCTCTCTCTCTCTCTCTCTCTCTCTCTCTCTCTTCCTCTCTTTCTCTCTCTCTCCACTCTACATGCTATACACCTAGCTATAGATAAAGTTGTTGACGAATTGAGTTCACTTCAATTGACCTACACACGTGCAGCTTTGATCTATAACCTCAAATCACCAATCTTCATTGATACTTATTTTCAACTTTAAAACCACACAATTTTCACGAGAAAAATCGAAAGAAGAAAAATAAGTGTCAATATTGCCCTCCTATTACTGACATATACTCACACAGAAGTTACTATTGTCCAGTAATTGTTGAACATACACAATCGTTGATCCAATTTGGCTTCCTATACACAGTATAAATGATATTTGAAATGACTGAAGTGTGTGTGTGAGAGAGAGAGAGTGTCTGAGAACAGCATGGATTCTGTATATCAGAATTCAGTAAATACTGTTCAGTAGATTGGCGAGGTGAATGTGCCCTCACCATAGAAACGATATTTGATCTGTTCTTTTGGTCTCAGATTTACTTTAAATACTCACACACAAACACATACAAGGTTTGTGAGCAGAGAAGAAGAAAATTGCTTTGAATGATGAAGTTGAAATCGTATGATCTGGATTTTTGGAGGAGATAGAAAAAAATTCGAGATTCTCATTCTTTTTCACCTATTTTCCTTCTTCTTATTCGATTGATGATGACCAGTTTCAGCTATCCATTGGATTCAGATATCAAATGACAGATAGTCACAATCTTCTTGTGTCTTTCTTGTGAAATCGAGATTGGTGTTTGGGGAGCTTGAACGTCATTGATAGAAATAAAGTTCAATTGGTGTATCATAGTGTGTCTCAGCCTCCCTGGCATTTCCTAGAAATCATGTGAGTCTTCGGACACCTGAACCTAGATCATTGGGTAACAAATTTTTCAATAGGAGCTAATATCTAGATGAACCAATGAATCAATTGTAAGATTTCTTCAGAACTTTGAGTTTCACTTTTCTTTTGTTTCTTAAAGGTCTTGTCTAGGTAACAAGATATAAAAGAGAGATCCCAGTAAATAGAAAGATAGAAAGTATGAACACCTGTGAAGCTTCCATTGAGACTTCTTTTCGATTCTTTTCACGAATAGAATTTAACTATGATTATTCTCAATCAGTATACAGTTTTCTAGATTTTTCTGAT
>JAHCLQ010000169.1:0-11873 GCA_023678885.1 Pogostemon cablin
ATCATGATGAAGAAAATATGCATCCTAATTAAAAAAATGAGCATCATGATGAAGAAATTGAGCATCATGATGTTGAAATCATGATGAAGAAAATGAGCACCATGATGAAGGAAATGAGCATCATGATGAAGAATATATGCATCATGATGACGAAAATGAGCATCACGATGAAGAAAATATGCATCAAGATGAAGAAAATGAGCATCATGATGAAAAAAATGAGCATTATGATGAACAAAATGAGCATCGTAATGAAGAATATATGCATCATGATGAAGAAAATGAGCATCGTGATGAAGAAAATGAGCATTATGATGAAAAAAATGCGCATAATGATGAAAAAAAAGAGCATCATGATGTAGAATTGATTATCATGATGAAGAAAATATGCATAATGATAAGATAATGAGCTTCATAATGAAGAAAATATACTTCATGATGAAGATAATGAGCATCATGATGATGACAAATGCATCTTGATGAAGAAAATATGCATCATGATTATGAAGAAAATATATATCATGATGAAGAAAATGAGCATCATGATGAAAAAAATATGCATCATGATGAAGAAAATATGCTTCATCATTTAGAAAATGATCATGATGATGAAGAAAAAAAGCATCTTGATGAGAACATGAGCATTATAATGAATAAAATTTGCATAATGATTAAGATAATGAGCATCATGATGAAGAAATTTTGCATAATGATGAAGAAAATATGCATCATAATGAAGAAAATGAGCATCGTGATGAAGGAAATGAGCATCATGATGAAGAAAATAAGAATCATGATGAAGAAAATATGCATCATGAATAAGAAAATGAGCATCTTGATGAAGAAAATATGCATTATGATGAAGAAAATAAGCATCATGATGATAGAAATTAGGATCATGATGAAGGAAATGAGAATCATGGTGAAGAAAATATGCATCATTATGAAAAAAATATGCATCATGAAGACGAAAATAGGCATAATGAATAAGAAAATGGGCATCATGTTGAAGAACATATGCATCATGATTAAGAAAATGAGCATCGTGATGAAAAATGAGCATCATGATGATGAAAATATGAATCATGATGAAGAAAATATGCATCTTGATGAAGAAAATAAGCATCTTGATGAAAAAAATGAGCATCATGATTAAGAAAAAGAGCATCTGGATGAAGAAAATATACAACATGTTTAAGAAAATTTGCATCATGATAAAGAAAATAAGCATATTGATGAAAAAAAATTGAGCATCATGATAAAGAAAATGATTATCGTGATGAAGAAAATGAGCATCACGATGAAGAAAATGAGCAACACGAGGAAGGAAATAAGCATCATGATGAAGGAAATGAGCATCACGATTAAGAAAATATGCATCATGATGAAGAAAATGAGCATCATGATGAAGAAATCATGGAGAAGAAAATGGGCATCATGATGAAGGAAATGAGCATCATGATGAAGAAAATATGCATCATGATGTCGAAAATATACATCATGATGTAGAAAATGAGCATCATGATGAAGAAAATATGCATCATGATGAAGGAAATGAGCATCATGATTAAGAAAATGAGCATCATGATGAATAAAATATGCATCATGATGAAGAAAATATGCATCATGATGAAGAAACTGAGCATCATGATGAAGAAATTTAGCATCATGATGAAGAAATCATGATGAAGAAAATGAGCATTATGATGAACAAAATGAGCATAGTGATGAATAAAATATGCATCATGATGAAGAAAATGAGCATTATGATGAAGAAAATATGTACAATGATGCAAAAAATGAACATCATGATGAAGAAATTTAGCATCATGATGAAGAAAATATGAATCATGATGAAGATAATGAGCATCATAATGAAGAAAATATGCAACATGATGAAGAAAATGAGCATAATGATGATGAAAATATGCATCATGTTGAAGAAAATATTCGTCATGATGAAGCTCATGATGAAGAAAATATATATCATGATGAAGAAAATGAGCATCATGATGAAGAAAATATGCATCATGATGAAGAAAATATGCTTTATCATGAAGAAAATGATCATGATGATTAAGAAAATAAGCATCATGATAAAGAAAATGAGCATCATGATAAGAAAAAAAGCATCTTAAATAAGAAAATTAGCATTATGATGAAGAAAATATTCATAATGATTAACAAAATGAGCATCATGATGAAGAAATTGAGCATCATGATGAAGAAAATATGCATCATAATGAAGAAAATGAGCATCGTGATGAAGGAAATGAGCATATTAATGAGACAATTAGAATCATGATAAAGAAAATATGCATCATGATGAAGAAAATGAGCATCATGATGAAGAAAATATGCATTATGATGAAGAAAATGAGTATCATGATGAAGAAATTGAGCATCATGATGAAGAAAATATGCTTCATAACGAAGAAAATGAGCATCATGATGAATGAAATGAGCATATTGATGAGACAATAAGAATCATGATAATGAAAATATGCATCATGATGTAGAAAATGAGCATCATGATGAAGAAAATATGCATTATGTGAAGAAAATGAGCATCGTGATGATGGAATTAGTATCATCATGAAGAAAATGAGAATCATGGTAAAGAAAATATGCATAATTATGAAGAAAATATGCATCATGATGAAGAAAATGAGAATCATGATGAAGAAAATATGCATCATGATGAAGAAAATGAGCATCAGGGTGAAGGAAATGAGCATCATGATGAAGAAAATGAGCATCAAGATGAAGTAAATGTGCATCGTGATAAAGAAAATATAAATCACTACGAAGAAAATATGCATCATGATGAAGAAAAAATGAGCATCATGATGAAGAAAATATGCATCCTAATTAAAAAAATGAGCATCATGATGAAGAAATTGAGCATCATGATGTTGAAATCATGATGAAGAAAATGAGCACCATGATGAAGGAAATGAGCATCATGATGAAGAATATATGCATCATGATGACGAAAATGAGCATCACGATGAAGAAAATATGCATCAAGATGAAGAAAATGAGCATCATGATGAAAAAAATGAGCATTATGATGAACAAAATGAGCATCGTAATGAAGAATATATGCATCATGATGAAGAAAATGAGCATCGTGATGAAGAAAATGAGCATTATGATGAAAAAAATGCGCATAATGATGAAAAAAAAGAGCATCATGATGTAGAATTGATTATCATGATGAAGAAAATATGCATAATGATAAGATAATGAGCTTCATAATGAAGAAAATATACTTCATGATGAAGATAATGAGCATCATGATGATGACAAATGCATCTTGATGAAGAAAATATGCATCATGATTATGAAGAAAATATATATCATGATGAAGAAAATGAGCATCATGATGAAAAAAATATGCATCATGATGAAGAAAATATGCTTCATCATTTAGAAAATGATCATGATGATGAAGAAAAAAAGCATCTTGATGAGAACATGAGCATTATAATGAATAAAATTTGCATAATGATTAAGATAATGAGCATCATGATGAAGAAATTTTGCATAATGATGAAGAAAATATGCATCATAATGAAGAAAATGAGCATCGTGATGAAGGAAATGAGCATCATGATGAAGAAAATAAGAATCATGATGAAGAAAATATGCATCATGAATAAGAAAATGAGCATCTTGATGAAGAAAATATGCATTATGATGAAGAAAATAAGCATCATGATGATAGAAATTAGGATCATGATGAAGGAAATGAGAATCATGGTGAAGAAAATATGCATCATTATGAAAAAAATATGCATCATGAAGACGAAAATAGGCATAATGAATAAGAAAATGGGCATCATGTTGAAGAACATATGCATCATGATTAAGAAAATGAGCATCGTGATGAAAAATGAGCATCATGATGATGAAAATATGAATCATGATGAAGAAAATATGCATCTTGATGAAGAAAATAAGCATCTTGATGAAAAAAATGAGCATCATGATTAAGAAAAAGAGCATCTGGATGAAGAAAATATACAACATGTTTAAGAAAATTTGCATCATGATAAAGAAAATAAGCATATTGATGAAAAAAAATTGAGCATCATGATAAAGAAAATGATTATCGTGATGAAGAAAATGAGCATCACGATGAAGAAAATGAGCAACACGAGGAAGGAAATAAGCATCATGATGAAGGAAATGAGCATCACGATTAAGAAAATATGCATCATGATGAAGAAAATGAGCATCATGATGAAGAAATCATGGAGAAGAAAATGGGCATCATGATGAAGGAAATGAGCATCATGATGAAGAAAATATGCATCATGATGTCGAAAATATACATCATGATGTAGAAAATGAGCATCATGATGAAGAAAATATGCATCATGATGAAGGAAATGAGCATCATGATTAAGAAAATGAGCATCATGATGAATAAAATATGCATCATGATGAAGAAAATATGCATCATGATGAAGAAACTGAGCATCATGATGAAGAAATTTAGCATCATGATGAAGAAATCATGATGAAGAAAATGAGCATTATGATGAACAAAATGAGCATAGTGATGAATAAAATATGCATCATGATGAAGAAAATGAGCATTATGATGAAGAAAATATGTACAATGATGCAAAAAATGAACATCATGATGAAGAAATTTAGCATCATGATGAAGAAAATATGAATCATGATGAAGATAATGAGCATCATAATGAAGAAAATATGCAACATGATGAAGAAAATGAGCATAATGATGATGAAAATATGCATCATGTTGAAGAAAATATTCGTCATGATGAAGCTCATGATGAAGAAAATATATATCATGATGAAGAAAATGAGCATCATGATGAAGAAAATATGCATCATGATGAAGAAAATATGCTTCATCATGAAGAAAATGATCATGATGATTAAGAAAATAAGCATCATGATAAAGAAAATGAGCATCATGATAAGAAAAAAAGCATCTTAATGAAGAAAATTAGCATTATGATGAAGAAAATATTCATAATGATTAACAAAATGAGCATCATGATGAAGAAATTGAGCATCATGATGAAGAAAATATGCATCATAATGAAGAAAATGAGCATCGTGATGAAGGAAATGAGCATATTAATGAGACAATCAGAATCATGATAAAGAAAATATGCATCATGATGAAGAAAATGAGCATCATGATGAAGAAAATATGCATTATGATGAAGAAAATGAGCATCATGATGAAGAAATTGAGCATCATGATGAAGAAAATATGCATCATAACGAAGAAAATGAGCATCGTGATGAATGAAATGAGCATATTGATGAGACAATGAGAATCATGATAATGAAAATATGCATCATGATGAAGAAAATGAGCATCATGATGAAGAAAATATGCATTATGATGAAGAAAATGAGCATCGTGATGATGGAATTAGTATCATCATGAAGAAAATGAGAATCATGGTGAAGAAAATATGCATCATTATGAAGAAAATATGCATCATGATGAAGAAAATGAGAATCATGATGAAGAAAATATGCATCATGATGAAGAAAATGAGCATCAGGGTGAAGGAAATGAGCATCATGATGAAGAAAATGAGCATCAAGATGAAGTAAATGTGCATCGTGATAAAGAAAATATAAATCACTACGAAGAAAATATGCATCATGATGAAGAAAAAATGAGCATCATGATGAAGAAAATATGCATCCTAATTAAAAAAATGAGCATCATGATGAAGAAATTGAGCATCATGATGTTGAAATCATGATGAAGAAAATGAGCACCATGATGAAGGAAATGAGCATCATGATGAAGAATATATGCATCATGATGACGAAAATGAGCATCACGATGAAGAAAATATGCATCAAGATGAAGAAAATGAGCATCATGATGAAAAAAATGAGCATTATGATGAACAAAATGAGCATCGTAATGAAGAATATATGCATCATGATGAAGAAAATGAGCATCGTGATGAAGAAAATGAGCATTATGATGAAAAAAATGCGCATAATGATGAAAAAAAAGAGCATCATGATGTAGAATTGATTATCATGATGAAGAAAATATGCATAATGATAAGATAATGAGCTTCATAATGAAGAAAATATACTTCATGATGAAGATAATGAGCATCATGATGATGACAAATGCATCTTGATGAAGAAAATATGCATCATGATTATGAAGAAAATATATATCATGATGAAGAAAATGAGCATCATGATGAAAAAAATATGCATCATGATGAAGAAAATATGCTTCATCATTTAGAAAATGATCATGATGATGAAGAAAAAAAGCATCTTGATGAGAACATGAGCATTATAATGAATAAAATTTGCATAATGATTAAGATAATGAGCATCATGATGAAGAAATTTTGCATAATGATGAAGAAAATATGCATCATAATGAAGAAAATGAGCATCGTGATGAAGGAAATGAGCATCATGATGAAGAAAATAAGAATCATGATGAAGAAAATATGCATCATGAATAAGAAAATGAGCATCTTGATGAAGAAAATATGCATTATGATGAAGAAAATAAGCATCATGATGATAGAAATTAGGATCATGATGAAGGAAATGAGAATCATGGTGAAGAAAATATGCATCATTATGAAAAAAATATGCATCATGAAGACGAAAATAGGCATAATGAATAAGAAAATGGGCATCATGTTGAAGAACATATGCATCATGATTAAGAAAATGAGCATCGTGATGAAAAATGAGCATCATGATGATGAAAATATGAATCATGATGAAGAAAATATGCATCTTGATGAAGAAAATAAGCATCTTGATGAAAAAAATGAGCATCATGATTAAGAAAAAGAGCATCTGGATGAAGAAAATATACAACATGTTTAAGAAAATTTGCATCATGATAAAGAAAATAAGCATATTGATGAAAAAAAATTAAGCATCATGATAAAGAAAATGATTATCGTGATGAAGAAAATGAGCATCACGATGAAGAAAATGAGCAACACGAGGAAGGAAATAAGCATCATGATGAAGGAAATGAGCATCACGATTAAGAAAATATGCATCATGATGAAGAAAATGAGCATCATGATGAAGAAATCATGGAGAAGAAAATGGGCATCATGATGAAGGAAATGAGCATCATGATGAAGAAAATATGCATCATGATGTCGAAAATATACATCATGATGTAGAAAATGAGCATCATGATGAAGAAAATATGCATCATGATGAAGGAAATGAGCATCATGATTAAGAAAATGAGCATCATGATGAATAAAATATGCATCATGATGAAGAAAATATGCATCATGATGAAGAAACTGAGCATCATGATGAAGAAATTTAGCATCATGATGAAGAAATCATGATGAAGAAAATGAGCATTATGATGAACAAAATGAGCATAGTGATGAATAAAATATGCATCATGATGAAGAAAATGAGCATTTTGATGAAGAAAATATGTACAATGATGCAAAAAATGAACATCATGATGAAGAAATTTAGCATCATGATGAAGAAAATATGAATCATGATGAAGATAATGAGCATCATAATGAAGAAAATATGCAACATGATGAAGAAAATGAGCATAATGATGATGAAAATATGCATCATGTTGAAGAAAATATTCGTCATGATGAAGCTCATGATGAAGAAAATATATATCATGATGAAGAAAATGAGCATCATGATGAAGAAAATATGCATCATGATGAAGAAAATATGCTTCATCATGAAGAAAATGATCATGATGATTAAGAAAATAAGCATCATGATAAAGAAAATGAGCGTCATGATAAAAAAAAAGCATCTTAATGAAGAAAATTAGCATTATGATGAAGAAAATATTCATAATGATTAACAAAATGAGCATCATGATGAAGAAATTGAGCATCATGATGAGAAAATATGCATCATAATGAAGAAAATGAGCATCGTGATGAAGGAAATGAGCATATTAATGAGACAATCAGAATCATGATAAAGAAAATATGCATCATGATGAAGAAAATGAGCATCATGATGAAGAAAATATGCATTATGATGAAGAAAATGAGCATCATGATGAAGAAATTGAGCATCATGATGAAGAAAATATGCATCATAACGAAGAAAATGAGCATCGTGATGAAGGAAATGAGCATATTGATGAGACAATGAGAATCATGATAATGAAAATATGCATCATGATGAAGAAAATGAGCATCATGATGAAGAAAATATGCATTATGATGAAGAAAATGAGCATCGTGATGATGGAATTAGTATCATCATGAAGAAAATGAGAATCATGGTGAAGAAAATATGAATCATTATGAAGAAAATATGCATCATGATGAAGAAAATGAGAATCATGATGAAGAAAATATGCATCATGATGAAGAAAATGAGCATCAGGGTGAAGGAAATGAGCATCATGATGAAGAAAATGAGCATCAAGATGAAGTAAATGTGCATCGTGATAAAGAAAATATAAATCACTACGAAGAAAATATGCATCATGATGAAGAAAAAATGAGCATCATGATGAAGAAAATATGCATCCTAATTAAAAAAATGAGCATCATGATGAAGAAATTGAGCATCATGATGTAGAAATCATGATGAAGAAAATGAGCACCATGATGAAGGAAATGAGCATCATGATGAAGAATATATGCATCATGATGACGAAAATAAGCATCATGATGAAGAAGATATGCATCAAGATGAAGAAAATGAGCATCATGATGAAAAAAATGAGCATTATGATGAACAAAATGAGCATCGTAATGAAGAAAATATGCATCATGATGAAGAAAATGAGCATCGTGATGAAGAAAATGAGCATTATGATGAAAAAAATGCGCATAATGATGAAAAAAAAGAGCATCATGATGAAGAATTGATTATCATGATGAAGAAAATATGCATAATGATAAGATAATGAGCTTCATAATGAAGAAAATATACTTCATGATGAAGATAATGAGCATCATGATGATGACAAATGCATCTTGATGAAGAAAATATGCATCATGATTATGAAGAAAATATATATCATGATGAAGAAAATGAGCATCATGATGAAAAAAATATGCATCATGATGAAGAAAATATGCTTCATCATTTAGAAAATGATCATGATGATGAAGAAAAAAAGCATCTTGATGAGAACATGAGCATTATAATGAATAAAATTTGCATAATGATTAAGATAATGAGCATCATGATGAAGAAATTTTGCATAATGATGAAGAAAATATGCATCATAATGAAGAAAATGAGCATCGTGATGAAGGAAATGAGCATCATGATGAAGAAAATAAGAATCATGATGAAGAAAATATGCATCATGAATAAGAAAATGAGCATCTTGATGAAGAAAATATGCATTATGATGAAGAAAATAAGCATCATGATGATAGAAATTAGGATCATGATGAAGGAAATGAGAATCATGGTGAAGAAAATATGCATCATTATGAAAAAAATATGCATCATGAAGACGAAAATAGGCATAATGAATACGAAAATGGGCATCATGTTGAAGAACATATGCATCATGATTAAGAAAATGAGCATCGTGATGAAAAATGAGCATCATGATGATGAAAATATGAATCATGATGAAGAAAATATGCATCTTGATGAAGAAAATAAGCATCTTGATGAAAAAAATGAGCATCATGATTAAGAAAATGAGCATCTGGATGAAGAAAATATACAACATGTTTAAGAAAATTTGCATCATGACAAAGAAAATATGCATATTGATGAAAAAAAATTGAGCATCATGATAAAGAAAATGATTATCTTGATGAAGAAAATGAGCATCACGATGAAGAAAATGAGCAACACGATGAAGGAAATAAGCATCATGATGAAGGAAATGAGCATCACGATTAAGAAAATATGCATCATGATGAAGAAAATGAGCATCATGATGAAGAAATCATGGAGAAGAAAATGGGCATCATGATGAAGGAAATGAGCATCATGATGAAGAAAATATGCATCATGATGTCGAAAATATACATCATGATGTAGAAAATGAGCATCATGATGAAGAAAATATGCATCATGATGAAGGAAATGAGCATCATGATTAAGAAAATGAGCATCATGATGAAGAAAATGTGCATCATGATGAATAAAATATGCATCATGATGAAGAAAATATGCATCATGATGAAGAAACTGAGCATCATGATGAAGAAATTTAGCATCATGATGAAGAAATCATGATGAAGAAAATGAGCATTATGATGAACAAAATGAGCATAGTGATGAAGAAAATATGCATCATGATGAAGAAAATGAGCATTATGATGAAGAAAATATGTACAATGATGCAAAAAATGAACATCATGATGAAGAAATTTAGCATCATGATGAAGAAAATATGAATCATGATGAAGATAATGAGCATCATAATGAAGAAAATATGCAACATGATGAAGAAAATGAGCATAATGATGATGAAAATATGCATCATGTTGAAGAAAATATTCGTCATGATGAAGCTCATGATGAAGAAAATATATATCATGATGAAGAAAATGAGCATCATGATGAAGAAAATATGCATCATGATGAAGAAAATATGCTTCATCATGAAGAAAATGATCATGATGATTAAGAAAATAAGCATCATGATAAAGAAAATGAGCATCATGATACGAAAAAAAGCATCTTAATGAAGAAAATTAGCATTATGATGAAGAAAATATTCATAATGATTAACAAAATAAGCATCATGATGAAGAAATTGAGCATCATGATGAAGAAAATATACATCATAATGAAGAAAATGAGCATCGTGATGAAGGAAATGAGCATATTAATGAGACAATCAGAATCATGATAAAGAAAATATGCATCATGATGAAGAAAATGAGCATCATGATGAAGAAAATATGCATTATGATGAAGAAAATGAGCATCATGATGAAGAAATTAAGCATCATGATGAAGAAAATATGCATCATAACGAAGAAAATGAGCATCGTGATGAATGAAATGAGCATATTGATGAGACAATGAGAATCATGATAATGAAAATATGCATCATGGTGAAGAAAATGAGCATCATGATGAAGAAAATATGCATTATGATGAAGAAAATGAGCATCGTGATGATGGAATTAGTATCATCATGAAGAAAATGAGAATCATGGTGAAGAAAATATGCATCATTATGAAGAAAATATGCATCATGATGAAGAAAATGAGAATCATGATGAAGAAAATATGCATCATGATGAAGAAAATGAGCATCGGGGTGAAGGAAATGAGCATCATGATGAAGAAAATGAGCATCAAGATGAAGTAAATGTGCATCGTGATAAAGAAAATATAAATCACTACGAAAAAAATATGCATCATGATGATGAAAAAATGAGCATCATGATGAAGAAAATATGCATCCTAATTAAAAAAATGAGCATCATGATGAAGAAATTGAGCATCATGATGTAGAAATCATGATGAAGAAAATGAGCACCATGATGAAGGAAATGAGCATCATGATGAAGAATATATGCATCATGATGACGAAAATGAGCATCATGATGAAGAAGATATGCATCAAGATGAAGAAAATGAGCATCATGATGAAAAAAATGAGCATTATGATGAACAAAATGAGCATCGTAATGAAGAAAATATGCATCATGATGAAGAAAATGAGCATCGTGATGAAGAAAATGAGCATTATGATGAAAAAAATGCGCATAATGATGAAGAAAATGAGCATCATGATGAAGAATTGAGTATCATGATGAATAAAATATGCATAATGATAAGATAATGAGCATCATAATGAAGAAAATATACTTCATGATGAAGATAATGAGCATCATGTTGAAGAAAATATGCTTCAT
>JAHCLQ010000170.1:0-11501 GCA_023678885.1 Pogostemon cablin
TACAGGAACAGGTTGTTATAAAGAATATTGTCGCTCAATTGAATAAGAGTACAGGCAAAGTAGTGAAGAACAAACCTCGTTGTTTGACGAGCAATACAAGTGCTCTAGTCGAATTGGAAGCAAGTAGACCGATTTCTTTAGAACTTTCCTCAGGACTATAAGGATCTTGGACGTATCACTCTGAGATCAAATGGAGTTACGGTTGCAGCCGGACTCATAACCAAAGTAAGTTTTTCATCTCAATTCCAGTGTTCCTCCCCTTTCTTGCTCAATATTAACTCGAGATTGTAATTTCGCTCTTTCTTCTTTTTTTTAGATTTTTTGAGATCCTTTGTGCCCTATCAGATCTTCGACCAAGTCGAAGAGCGCACAATTTACATAAATATTAACATTTATATATCTCTCTTCTCTGTACCATATTTGGCAAACGAATTTGAGACAAAATATTTTCTTCTCATTGAACATTTTACGTTCAAAATATAACCGCGGCTTATTTTTGTTTCGTAAAGAGATCATATTGATATTATATAACAGAAAAAGAAAAAGAAAAATTTTATTGAGTCCCAGTTGTGATAATAAAATAGAAAAAAACTGTCCATCTTTTTGGACCCACAAAAAAAAGAAACTCTCCAACACATTTCCCGCCAGCATTCTCACCTATGGACCCAAAACATGAAACTCAATTCTCTCCCTCTAAAATACATATGACCTTGTCCTTGGACAGTTTAGACCACAGTAGTCCTCAAGGCATACATTTTCGATTTTGCGTTGCCGCCAGCAACATTCCGCACATTCCTGCCTCTCTCTCTCTCTTAGGATGAGTCATAGATCTTAAAATTTTCAGATCTTGTACTCATAATTTCGAAGCACAGTTAACAGCTGGTGTGGATCGAGTAGGGTGTGAAAAGGATCGATATTATCCCAGCCCAAGCTTTTTCGTGTGAAACGCTCAAATGTGTGTGTGCTTGTTTTGGTTAATCCAAATTGGTTTATGTGTTTAATGTGTTTCGAGAGAATGTTTAATAATTATTTAATGTAATGATTTTTTTTTGTGTGTCCAGTGTGAATGATGTGATGTGAATCGCATCATTTCATCTTATACAAGATGATAAAATGAAGTTTTTAAAGAGAGTTCGATGGCTTGAAAACAAAAATTAAGCGGGCTATCAAGCATAAAAGTGTGACAACACCAAAATGTATTAATCCAAATGATCTATACTATACACTTAATGCTGATGGCTCAGCTAATCGTGTGGTGCAAGGTAAAGATTTAAATTCAACCACTAAACTTAAGGATATTCGTATTGTCCTGCGAACCAACCGATGATCCAAATAATGTTAATGTTAATGTTGTTGATAATGATGAGTCAAAACTGTTGGCCAATGTGGAAAACATTGAGCCAGATCAGCTGTATGATTTGATCAATCGAATCAAAAGTGATCCGTTGAGTAGTGAATTTGTGTTACTACTTGATGTACGTAAAAATGACCACTACAATCGATCTCATATCGATAATATTAAAAGTGATCGCATCAAATTGGTGTGTATACCCGAAGAGTTGATCGAAAGCAGATATGGCCTCTGCAAAATTATTGAGAGCCCTTCCTTTGCCCGCCCAAAATACGCTTCATGAACGTCATAGGGCTACCAAGATGATCATATTCAACTGGAATTCGAGACTTCCATCGGATGATGTTTATCTTAGAACTGTTTATAATTGCTTTGGAAAGGTAAGCCTTATTTTATTTTGATCTGTTTACTTTGATTTTTTCTCACCTCATAAGATCTTTTGACCACATTCTCTCTCTCTCTCGTGACGAAAAGTCCTAGAAAGGATTCGGTTTGAAGTTGTGTGTGTGTGTTCGTATGTACATAAGATCAAGGCCTAGGATTATTTTTACTTGGGATACTCGAGTACATTATTTATTTTTAAATATGCACTTTGGAACCAAAAAAAATTCGTTGCTCAAGAACTTTTTTTCTTCTGATCATAGAATGTTCCTCTAGATAAAGTAAAATTTGATGGCCAAATTTTCTCCATCATATACAATGCTCCATTTATTGCAACCAACATTATCAATAGCATTTGGCTAGTGTATCATGTTAGCAGCTTTCCCTAAATCGTCCAAATGTTTCGCAAGTGACATTAACTGTATGTGTGTGATGAAAACTCATGTCATCATGATTTCTATTTGTATTCCACTGTCTCATTCTATATATCCTCTGAACTTCTGCACTGTCTCTCTTCTCTCTCTCTCTATCTTTCCTTCTCTTGTTACTGTTTCTGCGAAAATGAATTCACAATCTTGTTTTCCTCCCTAACTTCTGCTTTTCCCCTCTTTCTTTCAACTTGTCTCTGTACATAGTGGGATACATCCAAGGACAGATGCCTCGTGTCGCCGATCATCATGAATGGTGGCTACTGTGGATGGCTTGAAAGCTACCCGTTTCTAACCAATGATCCGACAAGATTTTACGAGAGAGGCAAGCAAATCAAGTTCTTCATCATCTGATGAAAAATCTTCAGAGAAAAAGCAATCTAGTAGCACGAAAGAGCTGACGAGTAGCTCAAGTACTGATCCTGTAAGTAATAAATAGCCTGCTCGAAATTTGATGAGATCATTGAGATCATCGATGACTATGATGGCATCGCAGCCATCGATCCCACCAATTTTCTATCAGTTACCCCTCGATCTTTCTCTAATGGCGAATGAACGGTAGTACCAATGACAGATTTCTTTTTACATGCAGGATCACGAAAAAATTGACGATATCAATAGTGTTATCAATGGCTACGATGAAGTAGACGCCAAAAAGTTACCATCACCCAGAAGCCCTGTCCCTAGTACCAAGCGAAGAGACTTATTCGGTGAGTAACGTCATTTGTCTAAACATAGTAGGAAAAACATCCTCCTAACTGCTGTTATTGAGTGTGAAATTGTCCTCTTTCTTCTCATTCTTATCAACAAGCACATTGAAGATAAATCAATCACTCATCTGACATTTCTCATCTACAGAACCTCCCTCATCAATTGGAGTGTCGAAAACTTCGACTTCAACTAAAACTTGCATCACCTCATCTTCGTAAAAATAAAGGTTTGTAGCATCAAACTCTCTTGTGTGCCGGCAGAATACCCTATGATCATGAAGTTCGCTTTAATGACCCATAAAATCATAGATACCTATAATTTTCCTTTCAGTTTTAGAACTACGAGTCAATTTCACAAATTTACACTTTGTATCAGGTTTTGATGCATCCAATCAAAAACTAGGCGTGTTAACTTGAGCTTATCACATATCCTCTTTAAAAGAGTTCTACCAGCTACCTTTATTTTCTGAACGATCTTGGCGAAAGATAGAAAAATTTTTATCTATACCGGAACTGATTAAGCTTCTGTTGACACTCTATGAGCCTCTTGAGAAAAGTTTATCTTAAAATCCATCTTAGATTGCTTACACGAATGATCTCAAACCCTCTGACACGCATCTGTTAGCATTAATTCAGAATGGTAATATTAAACTGTTTCCTTTCTTATTCCAGCACTCGCCTACATTATCACCTCCATATTTATCTGGTTCCTCTTCATTACCCACTTCTTCATCCCCCTCATCATCTTCTTCCTTCTCATCTTCTGGTACTTGTTGCGATTGTGAAGCTCAATTAGAAGATTTTACCAATCGAGGCAATAGGTTGACCAATAATACATCCATCAGAATACCTGGAGGAGCTCAGACCATCCTGGTACTCTTAATAGGGAGTCAGAAGATATTAAATGTATCAAACCTCCCAAAGGTGAGGAATCATCACCAACTTATCATAGTCCGTCTCGAAATGGCACTCTCATATCAATGGGTTCAGAGAAAATACTACAACCCAGAGCAAAATCGTTGCTCTTGGTGAATCAACAACAAAAAATATGCTCAATGGAGATGATAAAGCTCAAAATAAGAGTCAAGACTCTACAAAATCGCCCTCATCTCCCAATCGAAGTCCCAAGCTGAATCACGAGACGTCCTCTGCTCACTCAGGAGCTTCCTCACCCATCGAAATGATCCGGTCCAACTGAACAGTGTACATCAAGTGCCTTGGCATTGGGCACTGGCCTCAAAAATCTAGGTAATACTTGCTTCATGAACGCAGTGTTGCAATGCCTGCAGACACAGTCGAGCTTCGTCGATACTTCCTAGATCAGAAGCACATCTCTGATATCAATCGTAGCAATCGTCTTGGTAGTGGAGGAGCTCTGGCCGAAGCTCTTGGAGTACTTATTCAAGACATCAGAGGCAATCATATGAAGACTTTCTCACCAGTGATTTTCAAAGATGCTGTAGTCAATCACATGCCATCATTTGTTGGAGGAGAACAGCAAGATGCTCATGAATTTTTCTGCATGCTTCTCGAAAAGCTTCATGCAGATTTGAATAGAGCAAAAAGGGATCTTTCTAGCGGCCTTTTCATTGAACCTGATGATAATCCTGCTCATATAGCGATCAACAAATTTTGGACTCATCATACATCTCATAGTCAGTCAATAGTCTCAGAATTATTCGAAGGACTCCTCATGTCTTCTCTGAATGCACTGTATGCAATAAGCAATCGAACACCTTCGAAGTCTTCACCAATTTGTCACTGCCCATCCCTACCAACATGGAAGGAGAATGTACTCTTGCCCATTGTTTGGACTTATTCACCGATGAAGAGCGTCTCACTGGTGAGGCTGCCTGGAGGTGTCCATCTTGTAAAAACTAAGAGAGATGCAATCAAAAGAATCAGAATATGCAAATTACCTAAAATTTTAGTCATTCATCTCAATAGGTAAGTAAATTGGTTCATCTATTCTCCCTAGTAATACCTTTATATTAATCTTATCTTCTCTTCATCTTCAGGTTCTCTTATGAAGGAAAGTTGAGAGAAAAGATACAAAACGTAGTCGAATTCCCATTGACTGATCTGAATCTAAAAATAATGTCATTTCTAGCCTAAATGACCCCACTGAACCTGTATTTGATCTGTATGGTGTGGTCAATCATAACGGTACCCTGGAGGGTGGCCACTATGTTGCCTTCTCCAAGAATGAGGAAAATAAATGGTACGGATATGATGATCATGAGGTCACCGAGTCTTCAGAGGAAGATGTCAAATCTAGGGCTGCTTATCTTCTATTTTATACTACTAAAAGTTGAACTCTGCTTTTTTCAATATTTCCGAAGAGAACCAATATTTACCGTTTTTCCATGAAGTAATAATAATGATTATCACTCATCATCTTATTTTTGAGGATATCTTTCCATGTCTTATAAGAAAAAAAATTATCTTGAAATTTATTCTCTTTTAGCTCGCTTATTTTGAGACAGGATTGTTATTTCCTCGCCTAGTCTTGAAGAACCATATATGTTAACGAGATAATTCATCTGTATCTTGTTAAAACGCTATCCGAAAGGATTATCTCCACCACTCACTTGAAACACAAAACTAATAATTATTAAAAGAAAAATTTTTTCCTCCTGAAACACTATCTGTTACTTCCAACATCACCTCCATTGCAGCGACCATACATCATTATTATTATTTTGTCTTACAATCTTTGATAAATCTTAATTTCTTAGCTCATTCTCTCTTGATATGATGTCAACTGCAATATTTCACATACTAACTGTGTTATGATTGCAACATAAACAAGCATCAGCAAATCACCTAATATTTGAATATCATGATGATGGGTCATGACGAACATGGTCAAGTCTCGAAAGAAAACTAAGAGAACATCTTCGATAACCCACACCAACACCGAATCTGACATGTTCCTCTTTGTCATCATACATCATCATCTCGACCATCTCAATTTTTATCACTCAAATCAAATGGCTTACAAGTTTCCTACGATTTTTTCTACAAGTTCTAATAATTCGATGGTTCATGAACAATTTCGAATCAAATAGAATCGATAAAAGTAAACCGTATGACGTCATAGTAACTCTTGTTGATTCGATGTTGAAGCGATAGTCTGAACAGTGAGCAAAGTGAGAGAGAGAAAGCAAATCAAAGAGAGAGAGAGAGAAGAGAGAAGAGAGAGGAATTTTTTTTCTCTCTCTTCTGAAACAAGTTGTTTTGATTGTGAAAGAGATTTAATGTTTATATGGTGGGCTTTTAATTAGGTCTCTAAATTAGTATCAATTTTGAATTGAACATTTATAATACACTCACATATATGTTTACCTATTGGATAATTTAAGCAAATGTGAGCAAATGTTACCACGTATATTTCCACCAGACAATTCTCCTGAATCTTTACTCAAATAGTGGTTAAATATATTGTTTCAAATGATATACCAATCAAATATGTTTCTCTTCCAACCGAAATTTGTAACACTCTTTTAGAGGTAAGTTGATTGGAATGTATTTTATCATCTTGACCAGTGTCTGGTGTACCGATGGTCTATCTGTGTTGTGCCTGTGTTTTACAATCAGTGTTACTGTTTACAGTGGATTACCTTGAATAAGTATTCAGTCATCTGAAATCATTCTGATGTCAATCTTTTTCTCTCCCTCTTCTCAGAGCTCACCAGAAATAAAAACACTAACCACAGAAGATGATGTATTGTTAACTAATTAAACAAACTCTCACACTCTCTCTCTCTCTTCCTCTCTTTTACTTTTCTACAGGTTTTCCGTGATCTCAACGCAAATAATCCAAGTAATACTAACGATCCCGGAAAAGTTACACGATTTATATTCAATTTCGAGCTGATTCAACACCACTTAGTGTGGCCAAATTGTCAAATTTACCCATAACAGATCGCGACCTTCTACATCTACTTTGTGAACATCATAACACATTGAAATATCTTGACATAGATGGATGTCGAGATCTTACCGAGAACTCTTTTCCCAACCCTATTGACTTTATCTAGTCGTTTGGATAATTATGATCGTCTTATAGTGAATGTGAAATTGACCGAACAAGACGGTGAGAGACAAGATGCATCTATGGTTTCACCATCCTCCTCATCTGTTGAGGGCTCAGATCTAATCTGTTTCTCCGATTCTCTGGAAGATATTTCTCATGATGGAGACAGTGTGAAAAACTTATTCCTATTCGAAAGCTCTGTTGGATAAAAAATATGAAAGAGGTGTCATCACATCCAACCTTGGGATTTGTGAATCAACTCATGTCGGGTACAAACAAGATCTCCTCTCTATTTTTGAAGCCATGGATGTTTTCCAATACGGCTTCGAGCAACTTCGACGGGACCTGAGTAGCATCAATGAAGATAGTGGGCTCATAAGTGATGTGACAGATTCTCAACGAATCGATATGAATGAGGTGAGTATGCTAGAGTTTCAGGAAGATTTACGGATTTCTTTTCATTCAATCCAAGCATGAGAAATTCCTTTCTTATGATGAAATTTGGAATATTTGCTCTCAGAGCTATAGTTTATTCATTAGAGATTTTATTTATATTGAAATTTAACATTATTCAAACTTGATTACTTGGCGGAGATCCAATTGATGAGAAATCGGACACTTATGAACCTCACTTGATACATTCACATGAAAAAGTAGTAGGAAGGAATCCTGAGAAATTCTGGAAATGATTCCTTTCAAGCGGAAATTTGTTCAGAAAGCATACTGATTGATGGGAAATTCAACCTCTTCAATTTTTCTCCAAGGTTTCCTTGTCCATTGATCATATTCTTTCATCTTTGTATCGTTCGCAAAGATCTTTCCAATCATAATGCGAACATTTACTAGTATTGATTTGACGATTTAAAGATTGTCTCTAATCTTGAAATTTTTCTCAGACTCCTCAGAAATCTTTTACCACTCAGAAAGTTCGCCTGTGAGAGGATTCGGTTATCCAACACCTCAAACCAGGAACCCACTATTTCGAGTTATATCTTGTCAACATTCGAATTTCCTGAAATCAACTCTGGTCATTTGTCGAAAAGACATCTACAGGCAAATTTAGGCATCTTAAATACCAAACATATCGACTACCACCTCTTGAAACTCTCATCATAGGTAGTAGTAATATATTTCCCCGAGCAAGAGAATGGAAGCGATTGGTGAACAAGGTTAGTTGACACTCATCTTGTGTGAAAGTTCTAGCACTGATCGAATCTATTCAATTTTTGTTACAGGAAAAAATTGATCCTCATTTGCCTCTCAAAGCATTCGTTCTCCATGGCCAGATCCGCATAGCTCTCAATTTATCTCTGATAGCATTTTTGGACTTGATTGTATCCTCATCAATGAATCAAACTTTGACCTATCTTGATTTGAGTAGTTGTGGGGCTCTGACCATCTCATCGCCTTTGAAACTTGAGAATTTAAAAACTCTCATTCTTTACAACACCCAGATAAGTTTATCATGTCTCAAATCCTTAAAGAAGTTGAGGTGAGATTTTTCTTCATTATTTTTCTAGTTTAAAACTCAAAGGAAACTATTCTTTTTCTAGATATTTGGATATCTCAACATCTTTTGAGCGTCAGGCGCATTCCTATGAATCTCCAGATTCAACCTTAGCTGAGCTGGTCACCTCTTTGCCTGAACTCACCCATCTTGATATATCTGGAACTAATCTTACAGGTGAAAGTAAGTGATCGGTTTAGTGATCTAATGTGGAACTGTCACTTCATCACTTGTTCTCTTTCCCATCAAAGGATCAAATCGAATTGTTGGTCTGGAAAGTCGTTACAATCGGCCTCTCGAGTTCTTGGAGTTTATAATACTGCTAATGATGGATCATTTAGGCACTGTTTACCTGCTCTCCGTGTTGCTGGTGAAGCTACCGAAGAGCATATCTTAACTGCATGTGAGGTTTATATGGACCGAAGCGAGTTTCTAACGAAAGCTCTGAATGATCTTTCCATTGTTTTCGTCATGAGGTGAGTCCCTATAATACAGTCTATGGAAAGTACCATGACTTTGCTTGAACCGTTGTTCTCTACTCTCAGAGCGAATTTCATGATATCGTTCGTTCTCTCAATTGTGTCCTTACTGCTATGGAGAGGACATTTGGAAGAGAAGCCTATCCAAATCGCAGCCTCAGCGTCTTTGTTTTATATGGTCAAGTCTGAGGATGCCAAAAACTACTCTCCTTTGATGAAAAGGTCGGTTATATTCCCCTTTTTATAACGAATAATTAGCTCTAATATGGGTTTGTCTTTCTTTTCTCTCCAGACCTATCGTTTCGAGACTCTTGGATGCTATGCATCGATTTCAGAATGATTCAACGGTATGTAAATCTTTCGATATTGATCACGAATTGACTCAACAGGATGTATGTATCGTTTCAGATGCTTCGCAACGGTAGTTTAACCATGATTCATTTCAAATTGCCCCATGATGTGGTGAGTTAACTTCCATTACAAATAGTAAGATAAGTCTATCTGATGTTATCATTTTCCAATCTCTTCCAGCTTTTCGAGTATCCAAGAGTGGTCAAACTTCTTTTATTCATTGTAATGAATGGAAAGAAGAATTCATTCAAAGATTAGGTAATTTTTGTATATTCCTTCTAGCTTTGAACGAATCTGATCTCTTCATTTCTATTGTTAGGTATTTATCTACTCAATTCACTAGTTTGTCATGTTGATAGAGGTCAAAAAACATTGGTTGGAGACTTGGAGCCATCGAAAAACTTGTAAAGCTGATAAGAAATAAATTAGCCAAGAATCAGTGTGATGAAGTGATGGAGATAGCATGGAGTACAATTTGGAATGTTACAGGTAAGTTTTGGAGCACACATACCATGTGAAAGCGAAACTAAACCTCAACTGAAACTCTTTTCTGACTCTAAAAAAATCAATGATGCTTAATTTTATAGACGAAAATCCTACCAATTGTGAACGTTTCTTGGACAACTTGGGAATGGACCTGTTCGTTAGGTGCATGGAGGCTTTCCCAGATCCTCTGGTAAGTCCACCTGACTAACAAGTCTCATTGAGGTTAATTTAAGTTATAAGGACTCAATTGATAATTTTTTCTTCCAGATCTTCTGAGAAATATGATGGAATTACTCGGAAATGTCGCTGAGTGTGAAACCCTTCGACCTAGATTGATGGAGGCCGATTATATTACTCGATTCAGCAATTTGCTTGCCAGCGAGAGTGATGGAATCGAAGTCAGCTATAATGCTGCTGGTATTCTCTCACATATTGGTAAGCTCTAAAATATCTTCATTTATGTTGTATGTACGATCAATGTTGTATGATCTCTCTTTGACAGTCTCGGATGGTGAAGAAGTTTGGAATCAACTATTATCCAAAACAGATAGAGCTGATATTCTCTACCGAATGAGAATGGCTATTGGCCGGTGGCAAATAAATTCAAGACGCAACATAAATTATAGGTGATGATTCTTTATGAATTGCATTGATTTCCATTCTTATTATGCTAAAACTATTTCTCATACATTTCTCAGATCTTTCGAACCAATTCTAAGGTTACTCAAAACGAGAAGCCTGTCTATGAAGCTCAATACTGGGCAGTTTGGGCTCTAGCAAATCTGACCAGAGTTTATTGTGAGTTTCTTCATTCAATGTCAATAGTTCGATTTTTCAACTCATCTATTCCAATTCATTCCCATCACTTTAGCGCCTAAATATTGTCCTCCTTCTCATTGCGGATGGTGGTGTTAAAATTCTCGAAACTCTCTTGCAAGATAAACAGCTTCCCAGTCATGTTCGTAAACTAGCAGTTTTAACTCTGCAGCAAATTGAATTGTAAGTTTTTCCATTCATACTCCAAACTACGAATAGTGAGAAAGGGTGAGCATATATTGAAGCATCATAAAAAGGGCTCCAATGAAGAGGATTGCATTTATGCTCAAGAATACGAGCTTTGGGTTAGAGTCAGGAATATCACATCAAGAATATCTACTTATACATAGATCATTCAACACAATTGCTGAGCATACGTGTGGGCTTCAATAATTTCTCTGATGAAAAAATTATTATCCCGCAGTGGAAAAGATATGCTTCATTGGTGCTTTGGAAAACTCAACGAGCATTGAAATTGACTTGAATCGGTGTTAAGAATGGTGAATTCTTGACCTGATGGCAGAATGAAATCGACTGTTATAAATCTATTCATTTTCGGTTTTTATAAATTTTACCCCCAATATTCCCGGTTAAAAGCCATTTTAATCATCTGTACATATGTATATGTATATATCGTAGATCCATTGTAATCTCTACATTGTATTGTACTTAGAATAAAACTACGAGTGAGACTTACAAATTCGTTCTCATAAATCGAATCAATTTAGATCTTTCGACCACCCATCTTTACCATCACGCGAAACCTAACTGTTATCGGTCTGTTAATCATTTTTGAGATATTTCCCTTCAATTTTTCATCATTTTGGAGAAAATTTACCCTTCTCATGAATTCCCCTCATTCGAGATTATTCTCATGCCATACCTGGGAATTTCAGCATCTTCACCCGTTCACCCGATTATTTCCATCTTTACTTGAACCATTTATTTGAAAA
>JAHCLQ010000171.1:0-11467 GCA_023678885.1 Pogostemon cablin
TCTAATCACTCTATGGAAGACTGAATACAAAAATACCAAATCTGCTAGATTTATTAAGGTGACGAGAGAAATTAGAAGATGATAATTGAGCGTTGATTTTTTCATTGCCATTATTACCATTATTTGAGAGATTTTTTGTCCAATACAAATACAAATAGTTAATCAATCCATTGAACGATCCAGAGAAGAAAAAAGTGATGGAAACTTGAGACCTCTCTCAAAAGTTTCACAACTCGAATTGGATAATATTTTCAAAAAGCGCGCCTATCTTCAATGCGCATGAGCAAATGAAGCCGAAGCCGAAAGCGAAACATGAAGGAAAGAAGCAAGCCGCATTGCTGCAGCATTGTTACGATTTTAATTTTCACTTAATTAAAATTTGTTTGGAGATTGAGAAAATTTTGACTACGTGGATAATACATTTTAATTAGTCATTTTGGTGTTCATCTAATAGGGCTGCTAATTAACATCCTGGTAGTGTTGAGAGAGAGAGACAATTGGTGAGAAATGTCTAGAGGTGGTTGGCGGAGGGCTGGTGATGGCACTCCTAATAAATCTTTGTTCATCAAAAATCTTCCTGATGAAATTAGGTGAGTTTGTGGCTGATTTCAATCAATTTTGATTATTTTTGTAGAGAGCCATTGTGTGCAGTCCATGCATTAGATTTTGGGGTGATGCAAATTTTACATGACATCGTACGGACAATGTGTTTGTTTCACTAGCGTGTGTCGAAATTTCTCATGTTACAATAGCTTCTAATAGCATGCGTTTCTTTTTGTCCCTTCTTCTTTTGTCAGTAGATCGGGAGATTTAAAGAATATTTTTGGAAAGTATGGCAAGATTGTGATGTCTACATCCCTGTTGATTATTACACACGGAAGCCTCGAGGATTCGCTTACGTTTCAATATCCTTTTCATACCCTGGAGATCTTAATTAACAATTATCAATTGATTTAATGATTCACCAATGTTTTCCTTAACTTTCGATTTTTTGCCATTCTCTTCTTTGCATTTTTCTTTTTTTTCATCTATGATGGGCTCCTCATTGATCAATGGAATACGTTTGATGAGTCTTCGCGATGCAAGGAAGCCGTGCGAGACCTTGTACCTCTTGTCCTTCATGGTAGAGAACTGAATGTCGAATTTGCACAAGGAGATCGCAAGAGTAAGTCATCACTAAAGATTTAAAGCAAATCTATGCAAAGACCTTTTAATAGAGAAAGATATCGTCCTATACACTCCCTTTAACGAATTCAAGTGAAAAGTTATCTCAACCCCGAATCTCGAAAGTGCGCTCTCTCGGTCTTCTTTCTTCTTTTCGCTCGATGACTTGATCATCCTTTGTCACTGAATCAGAGGAACCTAAGTCTTGCGCTCGAATCAATGTCGAAAGAAGTGGAAAGAAAAAGCTGTAAAGTCAATCTAATGCTTTCAAGCTTCCCTACTCTCTCTCAAGAGGTCTATCTAGACAGACGCCTTCAGAGACAAAGAAACTTCGAACTGCGGAAAGAGCAAAGATTTAGTGTTTCGAAAAAAAAAGAAGAAATATTCAGAGACGAGTACAGTGAATCAGCTTTCCTCATGATAAAGCAATCCTAAGTACAAGAGAAAGAGATACTCAAAGATTGAAAATTCTCTTCTTGCTCGAACATCTTAACCATTTACTCTTGATCGACTTCTCTGCTTACGTAAACTTTATCACCAAAACTGATTTAACGTTTCAGCCCCCTCTGAAATGCGATACAAAGAAAGGCGATCCACCAACGATAGAAATGATCCAAGACGTAATGGATACAGTAGGCGAAGGCCAAGCAGCAGGGATAGAGAACGACACCGAGCAGATCTAGAAGTCGTTCGCGTCGGCCGTTCTCGTGAGCGAAAGTAAGTCTCTCATCGATTATTATTCTTATTCTTCTCATCATATCATTTGTCTATCCATTCTCTTTTCAGATACAGTAGAAGTCCAGTTCGCAGTCACTCACGTCGATCCGCTCAACTTTTCAAAATCACGAAGTCGAAGACACTCACGGGATAGACATAATGATCGAGGGGATAGAGATCGTGACCGTGAGCGACACTACACTCTGGAGGTGATCGAGGAGATCGCCATCGACATCGATTGTCACCTCTGAACTGAGGTTCATCTTTTCTTGCTACTTTTTTTTCCCTCTCTCGATCCGGATGAATCTGGAGACCTCATCAATAAGGATCCTTTACTCAATCGATTCAAACCTCATCATTTTTCCTAACTATCTCTGCATTCAATCCATTCTCCATCCTGGCGCATAAAAATTTCAATCAACTCTAAACTCTAAACTTTCTTCATCGATCTTTGGACCGTTGATTCATGATGGCCTTCATTTTTTCTCAACAAACTTCACGCCATGACTTTCACTATCTTGATCTTCAATTTAAATATTTTAGGCGTTTGGACTTTGAACGTGAGGTTGTTGAAACTTGGGCTACAAATTTTTTCCAATTTTAAAGTTTCGAGTTTTGCTCACTCATTTAGTGTACGATCTGTAAACGCTTAATAAATAAACTATCATGACCAATTTTGATTAGACTGTTCTGAATCGGTTGAAACTGGTCTGGAAAGACAAGTGAATTAATAAATATGGAAATTTAAATTTATTCGTGTAAAAGATTCTTAGCTACTCTTGTTGGCCAATTGCTGAGAACTCGATGTCCTGATAGAAAAATTATCAAACCAATACCTAGTAAACACTTGATAGTTGTGAACATATTCATTTCAAGCCAGAATAGTGTGTATAAGATACAGACCGATAAAGTGCCTCCATGGAATGCGAGAGCACTAAACTGAAAGAGAAATTTGACAAATTGACGCCTAGTTTGAGCCATACAGCAGCCAAAATCAGAGCAGGTAGCAATACGAGAACCGAAAATGTATCAGAAACAATTGTTGGAGTCGTTTCTCTTTGAGGTCGAAAAACATGTCGAATCTCTGGTTTAGGTTCATAGTGAGTCACCATTCCAAGGTGCTTTCTCGATGTTCTCCTCCGTCTTTTTGGCTAATGTGAACTTGCCGAGCAAATTTTCCAAATAAACGGATTATCTATTGCCTGATCACCAACGATCAAATTCATTGTGTACATTCCTGATCCAGGAAAATCTTTTGCTCTTTGGGCTAGATTCAAATCGAACTTGAACAAATTATTCAGTCATTTTTGCAACGTAGAAAACCTCCTCCTTAGACTTATCATGTATGAATTGAACAAATACTTGATGTGGATTCAATGGCTCTTGTGTTTTTTTATCCTTCAACTTGAATCGCATCACAATTCGCTGTTGAGCATCAGCTTCCAGTGATCCTGAATGGAATGATGGATATTTGAGAGGAATCATTTGAGAGATGTTGTCTGATCCTTGTCGTGTACACCCCAATTTCGGCTTCCTCAACAGTAACAGATCTTATCACACTGGCTGAGCCCGATTGACAATCTATTTGGCCAACATTTACCAATGTGACACTCAACACCAAACAGATAGGCAAAGTTAACATGTTTGATGGAACCATAATTAAACACGCTTCTTAACCTTTATATCAATTAATCACACAAATATCATCCTCTGAACTGATAACAAAAAATTAATTGTGACCAATACTTGATATTAAACAATGTGAAAAGAGAGTCTCTCAACAAGCGTCGACGCAAAGTGCTTTCTCTTGTGTTTACATTTGACTCAAATGATTTGAGCGAGGAGAGTATTAAAACATTTTCATCACAGTTTGGTTAAAAATTTTGTGATACTGATCAGGGTTGATTAAAATTGAAAAATGGATCAACGCGGTGATGGTAATGTTGATGACATTTATCAATACAATTTACAACAGCAACAAGACATTCATCAAGCTAAACCATGGAAAAAGATCCTCACTACTTTCGTGAAGTGCGAATTTCAGCTCTTGCATTGTTGAAAATGGTAATGCATGCTCGATCCGGTGGTAATCTTGAGGTGATGGGTCTTCTGATGGGAAAGGTCGAAGTGAACACCATGATTGCCATGGACTCATTTGCCTTGCCAGGTATGTGGTGATATGCTTGGGTTTTTTATCTGAATCTTTACCATTCCTAACTTCGCTTACCGGCATTCCGTTGGTAGCAACACACTTCTCTCCATGTATCAGCAAATTGAGTATACATGTATTTTCTTTGTCTTTTTCAGTGGAAGGAACTGAGACTCGTGTTAATGCCCAAGCCCAAGCCTACGAGTATATGGCAGCATTCACTGAAAGTGCTAAACAGGTTGGTCGATTGGAGAATGTCATTGGATGGTATCATTCGCATCCTGGCTATGGTTGTTGGCTGTCCGGTATCGATGTTTAACACCCAAATGTTGAATCAACAGTTCCAGGAGCATGGGTTGCCATTGTCATTGATCCAGTGAGAACAATATCCTCTGGTAAAGTCAATCTTGGTGCTTTTCGAACTTATCCAAAAGCTTATAAGCCACCTGATGAAGGTCCGTCAGAGTATCAGACAATTCCACTCAACAAAATTGAAGACTTTGGTGTCCATTGTAAACAATATTATGCTCTTGATGTAACATACTTCAAATCTTCATTGGACCATAAGCTTCTAGATTCCTTATGGAACAACTATTGGGTTCACACTCTCAGCTCATCTAGCTTATTAGCTCGGCTCATTCAGATTATACTACAGGACAGATTCTTGATTTAGCTGATAAGTTGGAACATGCTGAGCATCAGCTTCAGAGAGGTGGATTCATGATGGGAATAGATCCTCATGAAAAAAAGGCTAGAAGATAAACTTTTGAAAGCAACCAATGATTGCTGTAAAACAACCATCGAAGCCCTTAATGGTCTCATGGCCCAAATCGTGAAAGATACTCTTTTCAACGATTTGAAGAAGGAAACTGAGAAGACAGACTTGTAAATTACTTGGATGAATAATCATCGCTTTTCTGCTCGAGATAATCTTCTGCTTTGAACTAAAAAAAATTTGTATCCATTCATCTGTCTTCCTTCAAGTTTGTGAATAAATTCTCTGATTTCACGTTTGCTAATTTTACTCAAAACTCAAGATCGGCCAAGTTAAACCAAGTTTTGGTTGTATAACTTTTATTGAAAGTGATAGAGCGCAAGCGGTTGTAAGCTGATGGCGTCATGAAAATGTGTTTCACGTAAACACTCTCACAACCTTGCCAAGCGCCTGTTTTGATTAATATTATTATCAGTATCATGAGTGATCATGAAGAACGTTTAGTTTTACCAATAATTTTTGCCACAGTTTATCAAAGATTTGTAAGGAATATCTTCGCCACTTTTTCATCAAGTATTCATCATGAACATTCCAAGAATGCTTCGATCTTTTCCAAGGTCTGTTATAATCGAAAACATTACAGAGGAAACATTTTTCTCAGTTCATGGCATGGACAACGTTCGAACCATCATGACCGAAGGCAGCAAAGCATCAATCGTATTTTGGAAATTCTCATCCATTCGTCATTTCAGCAATCAGTGCCTCATCTTTAGCTCTTTTAGGTTATTTTGGACTAGAAACTCTGCATGCAGATGCTCAAAAAGTGACGGAAAAACAAGCAACTTCAACAAAGTACGGAAACGTCGTTCCTGGCCTCAAAGAGTACAGTAAATCGGATGTTGCCCAAAACAATAGCCTAGAAATGGTGGTCGAGTGTGGGTAATCTTCAAATCTGGTGTATATGATATAACTGAATTTATCAATCAGCATCCTGGAGGGGATAAGATTTTATTGGGTGCTGGTGGGGATATTGAAACCGTTTTTGAATCTTTATGCGGTTCACAAGAGTGATCAAGTTTTTGATATGCTCGAGTCTTACAGAATATGGCAATTTAAGGCCCAGATGTTGCCCAAAACAAACTATCCGAAGCGTCAGATCCTTATGCCAACGATCCTGTTCGTCCATCTTATTTTCCGTTCGATCTGCAAAGCCCTTCAATGCTGAACCTCCTCTTAATATTTTGGTAGATTCATGGATCACACCAAAGTGAGTTTGATATCCCATTCATATTTCAACATTAACGATAACTCTCTTTTCTAGTGAATTTTTTTACATTCGTAATCATCTCCCTGTACCAGATATAAATCCGAATGAATACGAGCTCGAAATGAAGGTTTCAATGCTGAGAAAAGTTTTACTCTCAGTCTGGATGATTTGAAAACCAAATTCCCTAAATACTCAATCACTGCAGCAATTCAATGTGCTGGAAATCGTCGTTCAGAGATGACCAAAGTATGCCTTGTTCACGAATTACTCGACAATGAAAGCTTTTTCTGATGACTGTGCTGTGTGGTCCAAGGTGTCCTCTATCTCTCTCTACCGAAAATATATGTCCAACAATTGAGACTACTAAGAGATCGACATTCATTTTATTTCAGGTCAAAGAAGTCAAAGGTCTATTCTGGGGAGGAGCAGCCATAAGTAATGCTCAATGGTCTGGAGCTCGTTTATGTGATGTACTTCGTTTTCTGGGTATCGATCTGAATGATCCACGAATAAAGCATGTTCAGTTTGAAGGATGTGATACAGATGCAACTGGTAATCCTTATGGCGCATCTATTCCAGTGGACATTGTGAGTTTCTTTTCATTCCTCAACCTAGAAAATATCGCTCGTTATGCATTTTTTCTCATTGAAAACGGCCATCAAAAAATTTCCAAATCTGTTCAACAGTTATGGAGTAGAGAAGCTTCTTTGATCTCAATAAGTCACGAAGAAAGTTCTTTCGAAACATTTCTCGATTTCCAAATGAGTTTGAGTTTGAAGCAAAATTTCCGGAGAAAATGGAATAAATGGGGAAAATGTTTGAGAGAATCAGCTCCTACCCATTTTATATGGTCCCTCTAAGCATGTTTATTTGAGAGCAGTTTACTGGAGCTTGATCATAAAATATTCAATAGAAACTTCCCCATGTTTTGTTACAGCTCATTATTTTTTATCACAATCATTCAGTTTAATAGTATACAAGCTGTTGGGATGCAATGACGTTTAGAAAGTCTCCATGCTGCACTTCTGGCGGGAAGAGAACCAATTTTTCTTTTCATAAAAATATCTAGCCAGCGTCACTCAAGACTTATATACATGCTTTTTTCCATCATTGACATTCGTTTATCCATTCTCACTCAAATTTATCTCTCAGGCTCTTGATGAAAAAGAATCAGGTTCTTCTCGCCTACGAAATGAATGGAGTAGATATTCCGAAAGATCATGGTTATCCAGTGAGATTGGTTGCCCCGGGAATTGTTGGTGCTCGAAATGTTAAATGGCTGTCGAAAATAATTTTGAGTGTGAAGAGGAAAGCCACAGTTTTTGGCAGAGGAGAGATTACAAAGGATTTTCACCGAATGTCGATTGGTCTAATGTTGATTTCGATTTGGCTCCTTCAATTCAACAGTTACCAGTACAATCAGCAATCTGTGACCCTTTGGATGGATGCTATTGTCCAATCTGATCCAGATGGAACAATAACTATCCGAGGATATGCTTGGTCAGGAGTGGCGCAAAATTGTTCGAGTTGATGTCTCACCCGATGGAGGCTCAACATGGCTGACCGCTGACTTGGTGCAAGAACCCGACTCACCATTGAACAGAACTTGGGTCATGGACTCTATGGAAGGTTTGTAGTCACAAAAATTTCATGCGAGAACATCTTGAAGATGGTGAAGTATGACAATGATTATTTTCGTTCCAACGAGAAATTACTACAGCATTTGCTATAGAATATTTTCCGGAAATTCGAACACTAGATTCCATACCACATCATAGGATTGACGCATTAATTTAATTCGATATTTCAATTCTTGAGTTGACCAACTCGATGTTTTTCGAATACTTGACTAAGATTTGTATATTTGTCATTCGATTCAGACAAAGATTCCGTGAAAAAAGGCTCAAAGCTCCAGGTCATATGCAAAGCAATAGATTCATGTTACAATAATCAACCGAGAACGTTTGAACCAATCTGGAATCTGAGAGGGGTTTTAACGAACTCATGGCATCGAATTTCATTGGAAGTTTCTTGAGCTTATGAAGTAAGCAAGCAAACTTTGACAGAGAATATCTTATTTTTACTACAGTGAGTACACACATACATGTATACATCTCCTTATTTTCATAGTCAACCTCCATCATTGAGTATTGTTCAATATTTGTAGAGAGGGAAATTTGCTTGTCTTGGGTTTTTTCTGACTGATGAGAGAATGTTCCCTGTACCTTTGTATCAGTTGACGTTGAAGCTAAGATCAATCTTAATGCTGGTTTCGAATGCATAGCTTCTTTCTCCTCCATCCTCCTTTTCTTGCATAATAACCTGGATTCAACCTCAACAAGATATTTTTTTCAACCATGTGAAAAAGTTTTTTACTGATGTATTTCATGAATTTCTGATGACATTTGTGTAAATTGTCCACATTGCAAACTTCCCATGTTTTCTCTTACTGAGCTGAAGATTCTTAACTCCTTGTTTTCTGGAAAGTAAAGAGAGCTCTAATCGAAAGTAGCTAGAGAGCGAGAAAATCGAACTTCTCATCTCATACACTTATAAGCTATCCTACTTCTTGGTTCTTAAACGATACCAAGTTGGGCTAATTGACAAGCTCTCACAAGAGATGATATTTCTGAAGAGGTCTGTCCATATTGAAGGGATGAAATAGCCATAAAGAGAGATAGAGATGGAGAGTCAAGGGCCTGCTTTCAGATCAATGGAGAGAGAGAGAGAGAGAGAGAGAGAGAGAGAGAGAGAGAGAGAGATGGGCATGATCCATGGAATATTTCTTTATCTCTCATCTCTTTCCTCTCTTCTACTGTTCATAGAGAATATTCTCATCTAGCCGATATTGTGGGTGGTAACAGAGTATGCTCCTTCTTGTAAGGTGTGAGCAAAATCTTATTCTTGGAGCAAAAATTCTCGAGGGAAGAAAAATTTATCATTCAACGTCTTCCCGCCCTTACAACCTTCTCACCCTGCTAACTTATCAAAATTGTTTCATCTCATCTGGAAGAGTTCAGAGGAGCATCCAAGCACCTTCCTTTCTGTCAGTTATCTGATCGCAATCATCAAGATTGTTTCTTTTCTTTTTTTTCGACTTTTCTCTGACAATCACAGAGGGTGAATTGAAATTGAAGTCGAAAACAGAAAGAGAGATCTCTGATAATTTCGTCTCTAATTGAACTTTTTCAGACTTTTCCCTCGAAATCTTGCCCTTGTGAGATTGGAAGCATCAGTCGAAAAGAACGAAAGAAAGAAAGAGAGAGAGAAGAGAGATCTGGCCAAGCTCTGGAAAAGATGCAAGGATGAAGCAACTCACTTCCGATTGAGACTTTCTCTTCTCCTTTTCCATGTGAGAGTGACGTTCAATCGATATTTTGCTAAATCAAAGCGTAAGAATCGATTCTTTTGCCTCTCGAAAACTGTTCTCTAGCTCTTCGGAGTTTGCAAAGAAAAATCAGCTCTCTCTCTCTTTCACTTTTCTCATTTATCTAGTTTTCTCGCTCCTTTTATTTCTAGGCCACTATGAACAACTGAGAATCATGATGAGAAGTACTAGAAATGTGACCAAATAGTATGATGAGTCCAGCGGAATAATATACAGAATGAGCAAGCTGTCCCAGTTTGAAATGTGTTTGGTTTTTTGTGTGTATATAAAGTAGACCCATCCACTCTGAATTCTCTTCCTGTGATTTTATTCTTTCGTGTTTTTCTTTCCAAGCAATCTTGAAACTCGTACTGCATAAGAAATGATCGTATTTTTTTCATCTCAACTCTCCATTCGATTCATTTTCTTTTCTCTTGAACACCAGAATTTCGTTTTTTTTCTCTACCCGATGATTGCTATTCGGCAAACTTTATCTTCAATCTTGCCTCTCTCCATTCATCATTACTCAATTTGTTTCCCCTCTTTCTCTCTTCCTTTATCATTTGAAATCCTTACTCGCTCGCTTTTCGGCTTCACGCTTTCCTCTTCGTTTTATATTCCTTTTTTCATCATTCATCACTTTCTCTCTTTTTTATTTGAACTTGTTTCACCAATCTTCTGTAACATACACACACAAGCATTTCAGAATTATATCTTGAATCCTGTTCTAGATATATTGGAAATCGCAAAAGAAGAGGAGAAAAATTCGAGCTAACATTTACCTCGCGAGAACTTGCCTGAAATCTTCATCAGCTGTCCACCAAATTTGGGAAGAAAGTTCCTACTCTTATCGTCTGGGTTTTTTATTCAATTGCCATCCCAATATTCACTGAGGTCATGGCGAAGATGATCTTCCCTGATCTAGCCTCGGGTAATCTGAATAGCTCCTCTTCCCCACATAACAGTTCCTATTTGGTAATGCTTCCCTGGATTTTCTGTCTCTTTATTCCTCTTTTTATCGATCCTCTCTATTTTTGTGACATTTTTCTTCTTATTTCAATACTCTCTCTCTCTCACCAAGCTCATATCCTATTCTTCTGTATTCTTCCATTTAGAATGTAAAACCTCTCTCATTGCTCTATCAAACTTGGTGCATGAAGCTCAATTCTCTGCTCTTTGGGTTTTTATTTGCAATTCCCGAAGAGTTCAGAACAATTTCATTACACACACACTAGATCATGTGAATCGATTTTCTCTTCTCTCATATATTGAGAGAGGGAACAGTTTATTCTGTTCAATAATGATATTTTTGGAGCACCAGCCAGAAATCATCTCTCTCTCTCTCTCCTTTTTCATGTGGAATGCTACATTCTTGAATGGTATGATTTGTATCACCATCTGTCGGTTTCTCTCCATGAAGACGTCCATTAGATTTTGTATGAGATATCAGATCATGAATTCATCCCTCAGTGGCCCATACCTATCTGGCTAATTATTTCGGAAAACGATGATTCGATCATAAAATGTGATGGTTTCATCCAATTCAAATGGTGATTATATAATATTCACAAATGGTACTCATATTTCCTCTCACTATGGTTGACAATTGGGTGGGCTTGTAATTGATCGGTGGGTCAATGTTCCACCATTTGTGAGCCCACTTCACTTTTCTACCTCCTTCCTGAGACCGACTACATTTCCCACTTTCTTGTCATTGGACTAATGACTTGGACCCAGATATCCATTGAAACTAGCTTGAGATGTCCCTATTCATTATTACAGTCGGTATTCTTGGTCTTACTATTGATCCCAACTCTAGATATTTTGCTCTTTTTACAAGAATGTTCTGGGTAATAAGTCTTTATTATAGATTGGATTGTTTGCTTTTATGATACCAACGGGTTACATCATTGTAATCTTGATAACTTTTTCAGACGAATGTCATAATTGGATTCATTCTGAGTACAAGGACTTTGATGTCTGGATTCCATTCTTCTGAAAGCTCACATTATAAAAGCAGATACGAATCCCCCACATCACATTCCAGCGTACTTTTGCATTTTTATATCTTTGCAAGTATTCTGTTTT
>JAHCLQ010000172.1:0-11293 GCA_023678885.1 Pogostemon cablin
TTCGTTTTGATGCATATTTACTTCATTTTGATGCATATTTACTTCATTACGATCAACATTTCCTTCGTTTCGATGCATATTTACTTCATTTTGATGCATATTTACTTCGTTCTGATGCATATTTCCTTCATTTCGATGCACATTTACTTCATTTTGATGCATATTTACTTCATTACGATCAACATTTTCTTCGTTTCGATGCATATTTACTTCATTTTGATGCATATTTCCTTCATTAAGATCAACATTTCCTTCGTTTCGATGCATATTTACTTCATTTTGATGCATATTTACTTCATTACGATCAACATTTCCTTTCGTTTTGATGCATATTTACTACATTTTGATGCATATTTACTTCGTTCCAATGCATATTTCCTTCGTTTCTATGCACATTTACTTCATTTTGATGCATATTTACTTCATTACGATAAACATTTCCTTCGTTTCGATGCATATTTACTTCATTTTGATGCATATTTTCATTATTAATCAATATTTCTTTCATTTAGATGCATACATATTTCATTTTAATGCATTTTTACTTCATTTCGATAATATTTAATTCGTTTTGATGCATATTTACTTCATTTTGATGCATATTTACTCTTTTACGATCAACATTTCCTTCGTTTCGATGCATATTTACTTCATTTTGATGCATATTTACTTCGTTCCGATGCGTATTTCCTTCATTTCGATGCACATTTACTTCATTTTGATGCATAATTACTTCATTACGATCAACATTTCCTTCTTTTTCGATTTATATCTACTTCATTTTGATGCATATTTCCTTCATTAAGATCAACATTTCCTTCGTTTCGATGCATATTTACTTCATTTTGATGCATATTTACTTCATTATGATCAATATTTCTTTCGTTTTGATGCATATTTACTACATTTTGATGCATATTTACTTCGTTCCGATGCGTATTTCCTTCATTTCTATGCACATTTACTTCATTTTGATGCATAATTACTTCATTACGATCAACATTTTCCTTCGTTTTGATGCATATTTACTTTATTTTGATGCATATTTCCTTCATTAAGATCAACATTTCCTTCATTTCGATGCATATTTACTACATTTTGATAAATATTTACTTCATTAATATCAATATTTCCTTCGTTTCGATGCATATTAACTTTATTTTGATGCATATTTAATTCATTACGATCAATATTCCTTCGTTTAGATGTATATTTACTTCATTTTGATGCATATTTTCTTCGTTTCGATGCATTTTTCCTTCGTTTCTATGCACATTTACTTCATTTTGATGCATATTTTCTTCATTACGATAAACATTTCCTTCGTTTCGATGCATATTTACTTCATTTTGACGCATATTTTCTTTATTAGATCAATATTTCTTTCATTTAGATGCACAACATATTTCATTTTAATGCATTTTTACTTCATTTCGATGAATATTTAATTTCGTTTTGATGCATATTTACTTCATTTTGATGCATATTTACTTTATTACGATCAACATTTCCTTCGTTTCGATGCATATTTACTTCATTTTGATGCATATTTACTTCGTTCCGATGCGTATTCCTTCATTTCGATGCACATTTACTTCATTTTGATGCATAATTACTTCATTACGATCAACATTTCCTTCGTTTCGATTTATATCTACTTCATTTTGATGCATATTTCCTTCATTAAGATCAACATTTCCTTCGTTTCGATGCATATTTTACTTCATTTTGATGCATATTTACTTCATTATGATCAATATTTCTTTCGTTTGATGCATATTTACTACATTTTGATGCATATTTACTTCGTTCCGATGCGTATTTCCTTCGTTTCTATGCACATTTACTTCATTTTGATGCATAATTACTTCATTACGATCAACATTTCCTTTCGTTTTTGATGCATATTTACTTTATTTTGATGCATATTTCCTTCATTAAGATCAACATTTCCTTCATTTCGATGCATATTTACTACATTTTGATAAATATTACTTCATTAATATCAATATTTCCTTCGTTTCGATGCATATTAACTTTATTTTGATGCATATTTAATTCATTACGATCAACATTTCCTTCGTTTAGATGTATATTTACTTCATTTTGATGCATATTTACTTCGTTTCGATGCATATTTCCTTCGTTTCGATGCACATTTACTTCATTTTGATGCATATTTACTTCATTACGATGAACATTTCCTTCATTTCGATGCATATTTACTTCATTTTGATGCATATTTACTTCATTGCGATCAATATGTCCTTCGTTTTTGATGCATATTTGCTAAATTTTGATGCTTATTTACTTCATTACGATCAACATTTCTTTCGTTTCGATGCATATTTACTTCATTTTGATGCATATTTATTTCATTACGATCAACATTCTTTCGTTTTGATGCTTATTTACTTCATTTTGATGCATATTTACTTCGTTCCGATGCATATTTCCTTCGTTTCTATGCACATTTACTTCATTTTGATGCATATTTTCTTCATTACGATAAACATTTCCTTCGTTTCGATGCATATTTACTTCATTTTGACGCATATTTTCTTTATTAGATCAATATTTCTTTCATTTAGATGCACACATATTTCATTTTAATGCATTTTTACTTCATTTCGATGAATATTTAATTCGTTTTGATGCATATTTACTTCATTTTGATGCATATTTACTTTATTACGATCAACATTTCCTTCGTTTCGATGCATATTTACTTCATTTTGATGCATATTTACTTCTTTTCGATGCATATTTCCTTCATTTCGATGCACATTTACTTCATTTTGATGCATAATTACTTCATTACGATCAACATTTTCTTCGTTTCGATTTATATCTACTTCATTTTGATGCATATTTACTTCATTAAGATCAACATTTCCTTCGTTTCGATGCATATTTACTTCATTTTGATGCATATTTACTTCATTATGATCAATATTTCTTTCATTTTGATGCATATTTACTACATTTTGATGCATATTTACTTCGTTCCGATGCGTATTTCCTTCGTTTCTATGCACAGTTACTTCTTTTCATGCATATTTCTTCATTACGATAAACATTTCCTTCGTTTCGATGCTATATTTACTTCATTTGACGCATATTTCTTTATTAGATCAATATTTCTTCATTTGACATGCACTCATATTTCATCTTTAATGCATTTTACTTCATTTCGATGAATATTTAATTAGTTTTGATGCATATTACTTCATTTTGATGCATATTTACTTTATTACGATAAATATTTTCTTCGTTTCGATGCATATTTACTTATTTTGATGCATATTTACTTCATTCCGATGCATATTTCCTTCATTTCGATGCACATTTACTTTATTTTGATGCATAATTACTTCATTACGAACAACATTTCCTTCGTTTCGATTTATATCTACTTCATTTTGATGTAGATTTCCTTCATTAAGATCAGCATATCCTTCGTTTCGATGCATATTTACTTCATTTGATGCATATTTACTTATTACGATCAACATTTCTTTCATTTAGATGCATATTTACTACATTTTGATGCATATTTACTTCGTTCGATGCGTATTTCCTTCGATTTCTATGCACATTTACTTCATTTTGATGCATATTTACTTCATTACGATAGAACATTTCCTTCGTTTTCGATGCATATTTACTTCATTTTGATGCATATTTCCTTCATTGAGATCAATAATGTCCTTCGTTTTCGAGCATATTTGCTAAATTTTGATACATATTTACTTCATTACTATCAATCATTTCTTTCGTTTCGATGCATATTAACTTATTTTGATGCATATTTATTTCATTACGATCAACATTCTTTCGTTTAGATGTATATTTACTTAATTTTGATGGCATATTTTCTTCGTTTCCGATGCATTTTTCCTTCGTTTCTATGCACATTTACTTCATTTTGATGCATATTTTCTTCATTACGATAAACATTTCCTTCGTTGTCGATGCATATTTACTTCATTTTGACGCATATTTTCTTTATTAGATCAATATTTCTTTCATTTAGATGCACACATATTTCATTTTAATGCATTTTTACTTCATTTTGATGAATATTTAATTTGTTTTGATGCATATTTACTTCATTTTGATGCATATTTACTTTATTACGATCAACATTTCCTTCGTTTCGATGCATATTTACTTCATTTTGATGCATATTTACTTCGTTCCGATGCGTATTTCCTTCATTTCGATGCACATTTACTTCATTTTGATGCATAATTACTTCATTACGATCAACATTTCCTTCGTTTCGATTTATATCTACTTCATTTTGATGCATATTTCCTTCATTAAGATCAACATTTCCTTCGTTTCGATGCATATTTACTTCATTTTGATGCATATTTACTTCATTATGATCAATATTTCTTTCATTTTGTTTGATGCATATTTACTACATTTTGATGCATATTTACTTCGTTCCGATGCGTATTTCCTTCGTTTCTATGCACATTTACTTCATTTTGATGCATAATTACTTCATTATGCAACATTTCCTTCGTTTTGATGCATATTTACTTTATTTTGATGCATATTTCCTTCATTAAGATCAACATTTCCTTCATTTCGATGCATATTTACTACATTTTGATAAATATTTACTTCATTAATATCAATATTTCCTTCGTTTCGATGCATATTAACTTTATTTTGATGCATATTTAATTCATTACGATCAACATTTTCCTTCGTTTAGATGTATATTTACTTCATTTTGATGCATATTTACTTCGTTTTCGATGCATATTTCCTTCGTTTCGATGCACATTTACTTCATTTTGATGCATATTTACTTCATTACGATGAACATTTCCTTCATTTCGATGCATATTTACTTCATTTTGATGCATATTTACTTCATTGCGATCAATATGTCCTTCGTTTTGATGCATATTTGCTAAATTTTGATGCTTATTTACTTCATTACGATCAACATTTCTTTCGTTTCGATGCATATTTACTTCATTTTGATGCATATTTATTTCATTACGATCAACATTCTTTCGTTTTGATGCTTATTTACTTCATTTTGATGCATATTTACTTCGTTCCGATGCATTTTTCCTTCGTTTCTATGCACATTTACTTCATTTTGATGCATATTTTCTTCATTACGATAAACATTTCCTTCGTTTCGATGCATATTTACTTCATTTTGACGCATATTTTCTTTATTAGATCAATATTTCTTTCATTTAGATGCACACATATTTCATTTTAATGCATTTTTACTTCATTTCGATGAATATTTAATTCGTTTTGATGCATATTTACTTCATTTTGATGCATATTTACTTTATTACGATCAACATTTCCTTCGTTTCGATGCATATTTACTTCATTTTGATGCATATTTACTTCGTTCCGATGCGTATTTCCTTCATTTCGATGCACATTTACTTCATTTTGATGCATAATTACTTCATTACGATCAACATTTCCTTCGTTTCGATTTATATCTACTTCATTTTGATGCATATTTCCTTCATTAAGATCAACATTTCCTTCGTTTCGATGCATATTTACTTCATTTTGATGCATATTTACTTCATTATGATCAATATTTCTTTCGTTTTGATGCATATTTACTACATTTTGATGCATATTTACTTCGTTCCGATGCGTATTTCCTTCATTTCTATGCACATTTACTTCATTTTGATGCATAATTACTTCATTACGATCAACATTTCCTTCGTTTTGATGCATATTTACTTTATTTTGATGCATATTTCCTTCATTAAGATCAACATTTCCTTCATTTCGATGCATATTTACTACATTTTGATAAATATTTACTTCATTAATATCAATATTTCCTTCGTTTCGATGCATATTAACTTTATTTTGATGCATATTTAATTCATTACGATCAACATTTCCTTCGTTTAGATGTATATTTACTTCATTTTGATGCATATTTACTTCGTTTCGATGCATATTTCCTTCGTTTCGATGCACATTTACTTCATTTTGATGCATATTTACTTCATTACGATGAACATTTCCTTCATTTCGATGCATATTTACTTCATTTTGATGCATATTTACTTCATTGCGATCAATATGTCCTTCGTTTTGATGCATATTTGCTAAATTTTGATGCTTATTTACTTCATTACGATCAACATTTCTTTCGTTTCGATGCATATTTACTTCATTTTGATGCATATTTATTTCATTACGATCAACATTCTTTCGTTTTGATGCTTATTTACTTCATTTTGATGCATATTTACTTCGTTCCGATGCAATTTTTCCTTCGTTTCTATGCACATTTACTTCATTTTGATGCATATTTTCTTCATTACGATAAACATTTCCTTCGTTTCGATGCATATTTACTTCATTTTGACGCATATTTTCTTTATTAGATCAATATTTCTTTCATTTAGATGCACACATATTTCATTTTAATGCATTTTTACTTCATTTCGATGAATATTTAATTCGTTTTGATGCATATTTACTTCATTTTGATGCATATTTACTTTATTACGATCAACATTTCTTTCGTTTCGATGCATATTTACTTCATTTTGATGCATATTTACTTCGTTCTGATGCGTATTTCCTTCATTTTCGATGCACATTTACTTGATTTTGATGCATAATTACTTCATTACGATCAACATTTCCTTCGTTTCGATTTATATCTACTTCATTTTGATGCATATTTCCTTCATTAAGATCAACATTTCCTTCGTTTCGATGCATATTTACTTCATTTTGATGCATATTTACTTCATTATGATCAATATTTCTTTCGTTTTGATGCATATTTACTACATTTTGATGCATATTTACTTCGTTCCGATGCGTATTTCCTTCGTTTCTATGCACATTTACTTCATTTTGATGCATAATTACTTCATTACGATCAACATTTCTTCGTTTTGATGCATATTTACTTTATTTTGATGCATATTTCCTTCATTAATATCAATATTTCCTTCATTTCGATGCATATTTACTACATTTTGATAAATATTTTCTTCATTAATATCAATATTTCCTTCGTTTCGATGCATATTAACTTTATTTTGATGCATATTTAATTCATTACGATCAACATTTCCTTCGTTTAGATGTATATTTACTTCATTTTGATGCATATTTACTTCGTTTCGATGCATATTTCCTTCGTTTCGATGCACATTTACTTCATTTTGATGCATATTTACTTCATTACGATGAACATTTCCTTCATTTCGATGCATATTTACTTCATTTTGATGCATATTTACTTCATTGCGATCAATATGTCCTTCGTTTTGATGCATATTTGCTAAATTTTGATGCTTATTTACTTCATTACGATCAACATTTCTTTCGTTTCGATGCATATTTACTTCATTTTGATGCATATTTATTTCATTACGATCAACATTCTTTCGTTTTGATGCTTATTTACTTCATTTTGATGCATATTTACTTCGTTCGATGCATTTTTCCTTCGTTTCTATGCACATTTACTTCATTTTGATGCATATTTTCTTCATTACGATAAACATTTCCTTCGTTTCGATGCATATTTACTTCATTTTGACGCATATTTTCTTTATTAGATCAATATTTCTTTCATTTAGATGCACACATATTTCATTTTAATGCATTTTTACTTCATTTCGATGAATATTTAATTCGTTTTGATGCATATTTACTTCATTTTGATGCATATTTACTTTATTACGATCAACATTTCCTTCGTTTCGATGCATATTTACTTCATTTTGATGCATATTTACTTCGTTCCGATGCGTATTTCCTTCATTTCGATGCACATTTACTTCATTTTGATGCATAATTACTTCATTACGATCAACATTTCCTTCGTTTCGATTTATATCTACTTCATTTTGATACATATTTCCTTCATTAAGATCAACATTTTCTTCGTTTCGATGCATATTTACTTCATTTTGATGCATATTTACTTCATTATGATCAATATTTCTTTCGTTTTGATGCATATTTACTACATTTTGATGCATATTTACTTCGTTCCGATGCGTATTTCCTTCGTTTCTATGCACATTTACTTCATTTTGATGCATAATTACTTCATTACGATCAACATTTCCTTCGTTTTGATGCATATTTACTTTATTTTGATGCATATTTCCTTCATTAAGATCAACATTTCCTTCATTTCGATGCATATTTACTACATTTTGATAAATATTTACTTCATTAATATCAATATTTCCTTCGTTTCGATGCATATTAACTTTATTTTGATGCATATTTAATTCATTACGATCAACATTTCCTTCGTTTAGATGTATATTTACTTCATTTTGATGCATATTTACTTCGTTTCGATGCATATTTCCTTCGTTTCGATGCACATTTACTTCATTTTGATGCATATTTACTTCATTACGATGAACATTTCCTTCATTTCGATGCATATTTACTTCATTTTGATGCATATTTACTTCATTGCGATCAATATGTCTTCGTTTTGATGCATATTTGCTAAATTTTGATGCTTATTTACTTCATTACGATCAACATTTCTTTCGTTTCGATGCATATTTACTTCATTTTGATGCATATTTATTTCATTACGATCAACATTCTTTCGTTTTGATGCTTATTTACTTCATTTTGATGCATATTTACTTCGTTCCGATGCATTTTTCCTTCGTTTCTATGCACATTTACTTCATTTTGATGCATATTTTCTTCATTACGATAAACATTTCCTTCGTTTCGATGCATATTTACTTCATTTTGACGCATATTTTCTTTATTAGATCAATATTTCTTTCATTTAGATGCACACATATTTCATTTTAATGCATTTTTACTTCATTTCGATGAATATTTAATTCGTTTTGATGCATATTTACTTCATTTTGATGCATATTTACTTTATTACGATCAACATTTCCTTCGTTTCGATGCATATTTACTTCATTTTGATGCATATTTACTTCGTTCCGATGCGTATTTCCTTCATTTTGATCCATAATTACTTCATTACGATCAACATTTCCTTCATTTCGATTTATATCTACCTTCGTTTCGATGCATATTTACTTCATTATGATCAATATTTCTTTCGTTTTGATTCATATTTACTACATTTTGATGCATATTCACTTCATTCCGGTGCGTATTTCCTTCATTTCCATTCACATTTACTTCATTTTGATGCATAATTACTTCATTACGATCAACATTTCCTTCGTTTTGATGCATATTTACTTTATTTTGATGCATATTTCCTTCATTAAGATCAACATTTCCTTCATTTCGATGCATATTTACTACATTTTGATAAATATTTACTTCATTAATATCAATATTTCCTTCGTTTCGATGCATATTAACTTTATTTTGATGCATATTTAATTCATTACGATCAACATTTCCTTCGTTTAGATGTATATTTACTTCATTTTGATGCATATTTACTTCGTTTCGATGCATATTTCCTTCGTTTCGATGCACATTTAATTCATTTTGATGCATATTTACTTCATTACGATGAACATTTCCTTCATTTCGATGCATATTTACTTCATTTTGATGCATATTTACATCATTGCAATCAATATGTCTTTGTTTTGATGCATATTTGCTAAATTTTGATGCTTATTTACTTCGATTACGATCAACATTTCTTTCGTTTTCGATGCATATTTACTTCATTTTGATACATATTTATTTCATTACGATCAACATTCTTTCGTTTTGATGCTTATTTACTTCATTTTGATGCATATTTACTTCGTTCCGATGCATTTTTCCTTCGTTTCTATGCACATTTACTTCATTTTGATGCATATTTTCTTCATTACGATAAACATTTCCTTCGTTTCGATGCATATTTACTTCATTTTGACGCATATTTTCTTTATTAGATCAATATTTCTTTCATTTAGATGCACACATATTTCATTTTAATGCATTTTTACTTCATTTCGATGAATATTTAATTCGTTTTGATGCATATTTACTTCATTTTGATGCATATTTACTTTATTACGATCAACATTTCCTTCGTTTCGATGCATATTTACTTCATTTTGATGCATATTTACTTCGTTTCCGATGCGTATTTCCTTCATTTCGATGCACATTTACTTCATTTTGATGCATAATTACTTCATTACGATCAACATTTCCTTCGTTTCGAATTTATATCTACTTCATTTTGATGCATATTTCCTTCATTAAGATCAAAATTTTCCTTCGTTTCGATGCATATTTACTTCATTATGATGCATATTTACTTCATTATGATCAATATTTCTTATGTTTTGATCATGTTTACTACATTTTGATGCATATTTACTTCATTCCGATGCGTATTTCCTTCGTTTCTATGCACATTTACTTCATTTTGATGCATAATTACTTCATTACGATCAACATTTCCTTCGTTTTGATGCATATTTACTTTATTTTGATGCATATTCCTTCATTAAGATCAACTTTTCTTTCATTTTGATGCATATTTAATACATTTTGATAATAATTTACTTCATTAATATCAATATTTCCTTCGTTTCGATGCATATTAACTTTATTTTGATGCATATTTAATTCATTACGATCAACATTTCTTCTTCGTTTAGATGTATATTTACTTCATTTTGATGCATATTTACTTCGTTTCGATGCATATTTCCTTCGTTTCGATGCACATTTACTTCATTTTGATGCATATTTACTTCATTACGATGAACATTTCCTTCATTTCGATGCATATTTACTTCATTTTGATGCATATTTACTTCATTGCGATCAATATGTCTTCATTTTGATGCATATTTGCTAAATTTTGATGCTTTTTACTTCATTACGATCAACATTTCTTTCGTTTCGATGCATATTTACTTCATTTTGATGCATATTTATTTCATTACGATCAACATTCTTCGTTTTGATGCTTATTTACTTCATTTTGATGCATATTTACTTCGTTCGATGCATATTTTCCTTCGTTTCTATGCACATTTACTTCATTTTGATGCATATTTTCTTCATTACGATAAACATTTCCTTCGTTTCGATGCATATTTACTTCATTTTGATGCATATTTTCTTTATTAGATCAATATTTCTTTCATTTAGATGCACAACATATTTCATTTTAATGCATTTTTACTTCATTTTGATGAATATTTAATTCGTTTTGATGCATATTACTTCATTTTGATGCATATTTACTTTATTACGATCAACATTCCTTCGTTTCGATGCATATTACTTCATTTTGATGCATATTTACTTCGTTCCG
>JAHCLQ010000173.1:0-11162 GCA_023678885.1 Pogostemon cablin
TATATGATCAACATTTCCTTCGTTTCGATACATATTCCTTCATTTTGATCCTCATTCTCTTGTTATTATCAACATTTCCTTTGCTTCGATGCATATTTCCTTCATTTTGATGCCATTCGCTTGATATGATCAACATTTCCTTCGTTTCTATACAAATTCCTTCATTTTGATCCTCATTCGCTTGTTATGATCAACATTTCCATCGTTTCGACGCACATTTCCTTCATTTTGATGCTCATTCGCTTGTAATGATCAACATTTCCTTTGATTTGATGCATGTTTCATTCATTTTGATGTTCCTTTTCACATTACGAACAACATTTCCTTCGTTTCGATGCATATTTCCTTCATTTTGATGCTCATTCGCTTGTTATGATCAAATTTCCTTCGTTTTGATGCAAATTCCTTCATTTTGATAAACATTCATATGTTATGATCAACATTTCCTTTGTTTCGAAGCATATTTCCTTCATTTTGATTCTCATTCGCTTGTTATATGATCAACATTTCCTCGTTTCGATGCATATTCCTTCATTTTGATGCTCATTCGCGTGTTATGATCAAATTCCCCTTCGTTTCGATGCATATTCCTCCTTCATTTTGATGCTCATTCGCTTTTATGATCAACATTTCCTTTGTTTAGATGCATGTTTCCTTCATTTTGATGCTCATTCTCTCATTATGATCAATATTTCCTTCATTTCGATGCATATTTTCTTATTTTGATGCTCATTCGCTTGTTATTATCAAAATTTTCTGTTTCGATGCATATTCCTTCATTTTGATGCTCATCATCGCGCTGTTATGATCAACATTTCCTTCGTTTCGTGTGAATTCCTTCATTTTGATTCTCATTCGCATGTTATGATCAACGTTTCTTTCGTTTCGAAGCGTATTTCCTTCATTTTGATTCTCATTCTCTTAATATATGTTAAACATTTCCTTCGTTTCGATGCATGTTCCTTCATTTTGATGCTCATATCGCATGTTATGATCAATATTTCCTCTGTTTCGATGCATATTTCTTTCACTTTGATGCCCATTCTCGCTTGTTATGATAAACATTTCCTTCGTTCGATACATATTCCTTAATTTTATCTCTCATTCGCTTGTTATGATCAACATTTCCTTCGTTTCGATGCATGTTTCCTTCATTTTGATGCTCATTTTCTCATTACAAAAACATTTCCTTCGCTTCGATGCATATTCCTTCATTTTGATGCTCATCTCGCTTGTTATGATCAACATTTCCCTCGTTTCGACGCACATTTCCTTAATTTTGATGCTCATTTCGCTTGTTATGATCAACATTTCCTTCGTTTCGATGCATGCTCCTTCATTTTGATGCTCATTTCTCATTACGATCAACATTCCTTCATTTTGATGCATATTTCCTTCATTTTGATGCTCATTCACTTGTTATGATCAACATTTTCCCTTCGTTTCGATGCAAATATTCCTTCATTTTGATTTTCTTTCACATGTTATGATCAACGTTTCCTTCGTTTCGAAGCATATTTCTTCATTTTGATTCACATTCGCTTGTTATATGATCAACATTTCCTTCGTTTCGATGCATATTTCCTTCATTTTGATGCTCATTCGCATGTTATGATCAACATTTCCTTCCTTTCGATGCATATTTCCTTCATTTTGATGCTCATATCGCTTGTTATGATCAACATTTCCTTCGTTTGATGCATATTTCCTTCATTTTGATTCTCATTCGCTTATATCAACTATCTTCGCTTCGCTTCGATGCATATTCCTTCATTTTGATGCTCATTCGCATGTTATGATCAACATTTCCTTCGTTCGATGCACATTTCCTTCATTTTGATGCTCATTCGCTTGTTATGATCAACATTTCCTTCGTTTCGATGCATGTTTCCTTCATTTTGATGCTCATTTTCTTATTATAAAAACATTTCCTTCGTTCGATGCATATTTCCATCATTTTGATGCTCATTCGCTTGTTATGATCAATATTTCTTTCGTTTCGATGTATATTTCCTTCATTTTGATGCACATTCGCTGTATATGATCAACATTTCCTTCGTTTCGATACATATTCCTCATTTTGATCCTCATTCTCTTGTTATTATCAACATTTCCTTGTTTCGATGCATATTTCCTTCATTTTGATGCCCATTTCGCTTGATATGATCAACATTTCCTTCGTTTCTATACATATTCCTTCATTTTGATCCTCATTCGCTTGTTATTATTATCAACATTTCCTTCGCTTCGATGCATATTTCCTTCATTTTGATGCTCATTCGCATGTTATGATACAACCTTCCTTTTTTCGAAGCATATTTCCTTCATTTTGATTCTCATTCGCATGTTATATGATCAATATTTCCTTCGTTTCGATGCATATTCCTTCATTTTGATGCTCATTCGCATTTTATGATCAACATTTCCTTTGTTTAGATGCATATTTCCTTCATTTTGATGTTCATATCTCTCATTACGATCAATATTTCCTTCATTTCGATGCATATTTCCTTTATTTTGATGCTCATTCTTTCGCTTGTATGATCAACATTTCCATCGTTTCGACGCACATTTCCTTCATTTTGATGCTCATATCGCTTGTAATGATCAACATTTCCTTTGATTTGATGCATGTTTCATTCATTTTGATGTTCCTTTTCACATTACGAACAACATTTCCTTCGTTTCGATGCATATTTCCTTCATTTTGATGCTCATTCGCTTGTTATGATCAATTTCCTTCGTTTTGATGCAAATTCCTTCATTTTGATTCACATTCATATGTTATGATCAACGTTTCCTTTGTTTCGAAGCATATTTCCTTCATTTTGATTCTCATTCGCTTGTTATATGATCAACATTTCCTTCGTTTTCGATGCATATTCCTTCATTTTGATGCTCATTCGCGTGTTATGATCAATATTTCCTTCGTTTCGATGCATATTCCTTCATTTTGATGCTCATTCTCGCATTTTATGATCAACATTTCCTTTGTTTAGATGCATGTTTCCTTCATTTGGATGCTCATTCTCTCATTACGATCAATATTTCCTTCATTTCGATGCATATTTCCTTTATTTTGATGCTCATTCGCTTGTTATTATCAAAATTTTCTTTGTTTCGATGCATATTTCCTTCATTTTGATGCTCATATCGCTTGTTATGATCACCATTTCCTTCGTTTCGTTGTGAATTCCTTCATTTTGATTCTCATTCGCATGTTATGATCAACGTTTCTTTCGTTTCGAAGCGTATTTCCTTCATTTTGATTCTCATTCTCTAATATTGTTAAACATTTCCTTCGTTTCGATGCATGTTCCTTCATTTTGATGCTCATTCGCATGTTATGATCAATATTTCCTCTGTTTCGATGCATATTTCTTTCACTTTGATGCCCATATCGCTTGTTATGATAAACATTTCCTTCGTTTCGATACATATTCCTTAATTTAAACTCTCATTCGCTTGTTATGATCAACATTTCCTTCGTTTCGATGCATGTTTCCTTCATTTTGATGCTCATTTTCTCATTACGAAAAACATTTCCTTCGCTTCGATGCATATTTCCTTCATTTGATGCTCATTTCGCTTGTTATGATCAACATTTCCCTCGTTTTCGACGCACATTTCCTTAATTTTGATGCTCATTCGCTTGTTATGATCAACATTTCCTTCGTTTCGATGCATGCTTCCCTTCATTTTGATGCTCATTTTCTCATTACGATCAACATTTCCTTCATTTTGATGATATTTCCTTCATTTTGATGCTCATTCACTTGTTATGATCAACATTCCCTTCGTTTCGATGCAAATTCCTTCATTTTGATTTTCTTTCACATGTTAAGATCAACGTTTCCTTCGTTTCGAAGCATATTATCTTCATTTTGATTCACATTGGCTTGTTATATGATCAACATTTCCTTCGTTTCGATGCATATTCATTCATTTTGATGCTCGTTCACATGTTATGATCAACATTTCCTTCCTTTCGATGTATATTTCCTTCATTTTGATGCTCATTCGCTTGTTATGATCAACATTTCCTTCATTTTGATGCATATTTCCTTCATTTTGATTCTCATTCGCTTTATATGATCAACACTTCCTTCGCTTCGATGCATATTCCTTCATTTTGATGCTCATCATTCGCATGTTATGATCAACATTTCCTTCGTTTCTATACATATTCCTTCAATTTGTTCCTCATTCACTTGTTATTATCAATATTTCCTTCGCTTCGATGCATATTTCCTTCATTTTAATTCTCATTCCGCATGTTATGATTAGCGTTTCCTTGTTTCGAAGCATATTATCTTCATTTTGATTCACATTCGCTTGTTATATGATCAACATTTCCTTCGTTTCGATGCATATTCCTTCATTTTGATGCTCGTTCACATGTTATGATCAACATTTCCTTCGTTTCGATGCATATTTCCTTCATTTTGATGCTCATTCGCTTGTTATATGATCAACATTTCCTTCGTTTCGATGCATATGCCTTCATTTTGATGCTCGTTCACATGTTATGATCAACATTTCCTTCATTTCGATACATATTTCCTTCATTTTGATGTTCATTCGCTTGTTATGATCAACATTTTCTTCGTTTCGATGCATATTTCCTTCATTTTGATGCTCATTTGCTTCGCTTGTTATGATAAAATTTCCTTCGTTTTGATGCAAATTCCTTCATTTTGATTCTCATTCGCATGTTATGATCAACATTTCCTTTGTTTCGAAGCATATTTCCTTCATTTTGATTCTCATTCGCTAGTTATATGATCAACATTTCCTTCGTTTCGATGCATATTCCTTCATTTTGATTCTCATTCGCGTGTTATGATCAACATTTCCTTCGTTTCGATATATATTTCTTTCATTTTGATGCTCATTCGCTTGTTATGATCAATATTTCCTTCGTTTCGATACATATTCCTTCATTTTGATGCTCATTCGCATGTTATGATCACATTTCTTTCGTTTTGATGCATATTTCCTTCATTTAGATGCCCATTCGCTTTATATGATCAACATTTCCTTCGTTTCGATACATATTCCGTCATTTTGATCCTCATTGTCTTGTTATTGTCAACATTTCCTTTGTTTAGATGCATATTCCTTCATTTTGATGCTCATTTGCATGTTATGATCAACATTTCATTCGCTTCGATGGATATTTCATTAATTTGATGCCCATTCGCTTGATATGATCAACATTTCCTTCGTTTCGATATATATTCCTTCATTTTGATCCTCATTCGCTTGTTATTATCAACATTTCCTTGGCTTCGATGCATATTTCCTTCATTTTGATGCTCATTCTCTTGTTATGATCAACATTTCCATCGTTTCGACGCACATTTCCTTCATTTTGATGCTCATTCGCTTCTAATGATCAACATTTCCTTTGTTTAGATGCATGTTTCCTTCATTTTGATGTTCTTTTTCACATTACGAACAACATTTCCTTCGTTTCGATACGTATTTCCTTCATTTTGATGATCATTCACTTGTTATGATCAACATTTTCGTTGTTTCTATGCATATGTCCTTCATCTTGATGCTCATTCGCTTGTTATGATCAAATTTCCTTCGTTTTGATGCAAATTCCTTAATTTTGATTCACATTCGTATGTTATGATCAACGTTTCCTTTGTTTCGAAGAATATTTCATTCATTTTGATTCTCATTCGCTTGTTATATGATCAACATTTCCTTCGTTTCGATGCATATTCCTTCATTTTGATGCTCATTCGCTTGTTATGATCAATATTTCCCTCGTTTCGATGCATATTCATTCATTTTGATGCTCATTCTCATGTTATAATTAACATTTCCTTCGTTTTGATTCATATTTCCTTCATTTTGATGCCCATTCGCTTTATATGATCAACATTTCCTTTGTTTCGATACATATTCCGTCATTTTGATCCTCATTCTCTTGTTATTATCAACATTTCCTTCGCTTTGATGCATATTTCCTTCATTTTGATGCTCATTCGATTGTTATGATCAATATTCCTTCGTTTCGATGCATATTTCCGTCATTTTGATGCCCATTAACTTTATATGATCAACATTTCCTTCGTTTCGAAACATATTCCGTCATTTTGATCCTCATTCGCTTGTTATTATCAATATTTCCTTCTCTTTGATGCATATTTCGTTCATTTTGATGCCCATTCGCTTGATATGATCAACATTTCCTTCGTTTCTATACATATTCCTTCATTTTGATCCTCATTCGCTTGTTATTATCAACATTTCCTTCGCTTCGATGCATATTTCCTTCATTTAGATTCTCATTCGCTTGTTAATGATCAACTTTTCCTTTGTTTCGATGCACATTTCCTTCATTTTGATGCTCATTCGCTTGTTATGATCAACATTTCCTTCGTTTCGATGCATGTTTCCTTCATTTTGATGCTCATTTCTCATTACTAAAAACATTTCCTTTGTTAGATGCATGATTTCCTTCATTTTGATGCTCATTCGCATTTTATGATCAACATTTCCTTTGTTTAGATGCATGATTCCTTCATTTTGATGTTCATTCTCTCATTACGATCAATATTTCCTTCATTTCGATGCATATTTCCTTTATTTTGATGCTCATTCGCTTGTTATGATCAACATTTCCATCGTTTCGACGCACATTTCCTTCATTTTGATGCTCATTCGCTTGTAATGATCAACATTTCCTTTGATTTGATGCATGTTTCATTCATTTTGATGTTCCTTTTCACATACGAACAACATTTCCTTCGTTTCGATGCATATTTCCTTCATTTTGATGCTCATTCGCTTGTTATGATCAAATTTCCTTTGTTTTGATGCAAATTCCTTCATTTTGATTAACATTCATATGTTATGATCAACGTTTCCTTTGTTTCGAAGCATATTTCCTTCATTTTGATTCTCATTCGCTTGTTATATGATCAACATTTCCTTCGTTTCGATGCATATTCCTTCATTTTGATGCTCATCTCGCGTGTTATGATCAATATTTCCTTCGTTTCGGTGCATATTCCTTCATTTTGATGCTCATCTCGCGTTTTATGATCAACATTTCCTTGTTTAGATGCATGTTTCCTTCATTTGGATAATCATTCTCTCATTACGATCAATATTTCCTTCATTTCGATGCATATTTCCTTTATTTCGATGCTCATTCGCTTGTCATTATCAAAATTTTCTTTGTTTCGATGCATATTTCCTTCATTTTGATTCTCATTCGCATGTTATGATCAACGTTTCTTTCGTTTCGAAGCTTATTTCCTTCATTTTGATCCTCATTCTCTTAATATATGTTAAACATTTCCTTCGTTTCGATGCATGTTCCTTCATTTTGATGCTCATTCTCGCATGTTATGATCAATATTTCCTCTGTTTCGATGCATATTTCTTTCACTTTGATGCCCACTCGCTTGTTATGATCAACATTTTCCTTCGTTTCGATACATATTCCTTAATTTTAACTCTCATTCGCTTGTTATGATCAACATTTCCTTCGTTTCGATGCATGTTTCCTTCATTTTGATGCTCATTTTCTCATTGCGAAATACATTTCCTTCGCTTTGATGCATATTTCCTTTATTTTGATGCTCATTTGCTTGTTATGATCAACATTTCCTTCGTTTCGACGCACATTTCCTTAATTTTGATGCTCATATCGCTTGTTATGATCAACATTTCCTTCGTTTCGATGCATGCTCCCTTCATTTTGATGCACATTTTCTCATTACGATCAACATTTCCTTCATTTGATGCATATTTCCTTCATTTTGATGCTCATTCACTTGTTATGATCAACATTCCCTTCGTTTCGATGCAAATACCTTCATTTTGATTTCTCTTTCACATGTTATGATCAACGTTTCCTTCGTTTCGAAGCATATTATCTTCATTTTGATTCACATTTGCTTGTTATATGATCAACATTTCATTCGTTTCGATGCATATTCCTTCATTTTGATGCTCGTTCACATGTTATGATCAACATTTCCTTCCTTTTCGATGTATATTTCCTTCATTTTGATGCTCATTCGCTTGTTATGATCAACGTTTCCTTCATTTTGATGCATATTTCCTTCATTTTGATTCTCATTCGCTTTATATGATCAACACTTCCTTCGCTTCGATGCATATTCCTTCATTTTGATGCTCATTCGCATGTTATGATCAAACATTTCCATCAGGTTTCTATACATATTCCTTCAATTTGTTCCTCATTCACTTGTTATTATCACATTCTCCTTCGCTTCGATGCATATTTCCTTCATTTTAATTCTCATACGCATGTTATGATCAGCGTTTCCTTCGTTTCGAAGCATATTATCTTCATTTTAATTCACATTCGCTTGTTATATGATCAACATTTCCTTCGTTTCGATGCATATTCCTTCATTTTGATGCTCGTCACATGTTATGATCAACATTTCTTCGTTTCGATGTATATTTCCTTCATTTTGATGCTAATTCGCTTGTTATATGATCAACATTTCCTTCGTTTCGATGCATAGGCCTTCATTTTGATGCTCGTTCACATGTTATGATCAACATTTCCTTCGTTTCGATGCATATTTCCTCATTTTGATGCTCATTCGCTGTGTTATGATCAACATTTTCTTCGTTTCGATGCATATTTCCTTCATTTTGATGCTCATTCGCTTGTTATGATCAATATTTCCTTCGTTTCGATACATATTCCTTCATTTTGATGCTCATTCGAATGTTATGATCAACATTTCTTTCGTTTTGATGCATATTTCCCTTCATTTAGATGCCCTTATCGCTTTATATGATCAACATTTCCTTTGTTTTAGATGCATGTTTCCTTCATTTTGATGTTCATTTCTCTCATAACGATCAATATTTCCTTCATTTCGATGCATATTTCCTTTATTTTGATGCTCATTTCGCTGTGTATGATCAACATTTCCATCGTTTCGACGCACATTTCCTTCATTTTGATGCTCCATTCGCTTGTAATGATCAACATTTCCTTTGATTTTGATGCATGTTTCCTTCATTTTGATGTTCCTTTTCACATTACGAACAACATTTCCTTCGTTTCGATGCATATTTCCTTCATTTTGATGCTCATTCGCTTGTTATGATCAATTTTCCTTCGTTTTGATGCAAATTCCTTCATTTTGATTCACATTCATATGTTATGATCAACGTTTCCTTTGTTTCGAAGCATATTTCCTTCATTTTGATTCTCATTCGCTTGTTATATGATCAACATTTCCTTCGTTTCGATGCATATTCCTTCATTTTGATGCTCATATCGCGTGTTATGATCAATATTTCCTTCGTTTCGATGCATATTCCTTCATTTTGATGCTCATATCGCATTTTATGATCAACATTTCCTTTGTTTAGATGCATGTTTCCTTCATTTGGATGCTCATTCTCTCATTACGATCAATATTTTCCTTCATTTCGATGCATATTTCCTTTATTTTGATGCTCATTCGCTTGTTATTATCAAAATTTTCTTTGTTTCGATGCATATTTCCTTCATTTTGATGCTCATTATCGCTTGTTATGATCACCATTTCCTTCGTTTCGTTGTGAATTCCTTCATTTTGATTCTCATTCGCATGTTATGATCAACGTTTCCTTTTTCGTTTCGAAGCTATTTCCTTCATTTTGATTCTCATTCTCTTAATATATGTTAAACATTTCCTTCGTTTCGATGCATGTTCCTTCATTTTGATGCTCATTCGCATGTTATGATCAATATTTCCTCTGTTTCGATGCATATTTCTTTCACTTTTGATGCCATATCGCTTGTTATGATAAACATTTCCTTCGTTTCGATACATATTCCTTAATTTTAAACTCTCATTCGCTTGTTATGATCAACATTTCCTTCGTTTCGATGCATGTTTCCTTCATTTTGATGCTCATTTTCTCATTACGAAAAACATTTCCTTCGCTTCGATGCATATTCCTTCATTTTGATGCTCATTCGCTTGTTATGATCAACATTTCCCTCGTTTCGACGCACATTTCCTTAATTTTGATGCTCATATCGCTTGTTATGATCAACATTTCCTTCGTTTCGATGCATGTTCCCTTCATTTTGATGCTCATTTTCTCATTACGAATCAACATTTCCTTCATTTGATGCATATTTCCTTCATTTTGATGCTCATTCACTTGTTATGATCAACATTCCTTCGTTTCGATGCAAATTCCTTCATTTTGATTTTCTTTCACATGTTATGATCAACATTTCCTTCGTTTCGATGCATATTTCTTCATTTTGATTCACATTGGCTTGTTATATGATCAACATTTCCTTCGTTTCGATGCATATTTCCTTCATTTTGATGCTCATTCGCATGTTATGATCAACATTTCCTTCCTTTCGATGTATATTTCCTTCATTTTGATGCTCATTCGCTTGTTATGATCAACATTTCATTCATTTTGATGCATATTTCCTTCATTTTGATTCTCATTCGCTTTATATGATCAACACTTCCTTCGCTTTCGATGCATATTCCTTCATTTTGATGCTCATTCGCATGTTATGATCAACATTTCCTTCGTTTCTATACATATTCCTTCAATTTGATCCTCATTCACTTGTTATTATCAACATTTCCTTCGCTTCGATGCATATTTCCTTCATTTTGATTCTCATTCGCATGTTATGATTAGCGTTTCCTTCGTTTCGAAGCATATTATCTTCATTTTGATTCACATTCGCTTGTAATATGATCAACATTTCCTTCGTTTCGATGCATATTCCTTCATTTTGATGCTCATCACATGTTATGATCAACATTTCCTTCGTTTCGATGCATATTTCCTTCATTTTGATGCTCATTCGCTTGTTATATGATCAACATTTCCTTCGTTTCGATGCATATTCCTCATTTTGATGCTCATTCACTTGTTATGATCAACATTTCCTTCATTTCGATGCATATTTCCTTCATTTTGATGCTCATTCGCTTGTTATGATCAACATTTCCTTCGTTTCGATGCATATTTCCTTCATTTTGATGCTCATTTGTTCGCTTGTTATGATAAAATTTCCTTCGTTTTGATGCAAATTCCTTCATTTTGATTCTCATTCGCATGTTATGATCAACATTTCCTTGTTTCGAAGCATATTTCCTTCATTTTGATTCTCATTC
>JAHCLQ010000174.1:0-11076 GCA_023678885.1 Pogostemon cablin
GAAACGAAGGAAATATTGATCGTAATGAAGTAAATATGCATCAAAATGAATTAAATATGCATCGAAACGAAAGAATATGCATCAAAACGAAGTAAATATGCATCAAAATAAAGTAATATGCATCGAAACTAAGGAAATATTGATCATAATGAAGTAAATATGCATCAAAATGAAGTAAATATGCATCGAAACGAAGGAAAGTTGATCATAATGAAGTAATATGCATTGAAACGAAGGAAATGTTGATCGTAATGAAATAAATATGCATCAAAATGAACTACATATGCGTCGAAACGAAGGAAATGTTGATCGTAATAAAGTAAATATGAATCAAAATAAGTAAATAATCTCGATACGAAGAAAATATGCATCGAAACGAATGAAATGTTGATCGTAATTAAGTAAATATGCATCAAAATGAAGTTAATATTCATCATAATGAAGTAAATATGCATAAAAATGAAGTAAATATGCATCGAAACGAAGGAAATATTGATTGTAATGAAGTAAATATGCAACCATACTAATGAAATGTTGATCGTAATGAAGTAAATATGTTTAAAATGAAGTAAATATGCATCGAAACGAAGAAAATATTGATCAAAATGAAGTAAATAGGCAATGAAATGAAGGAAATGTTGATCGTAATGAAGTAAATATGCGTCAAAAAAGTAAATATGCATCGAGATAAAGGAAATGTTGATCGAAATGAAGTAAATAAGCATTGAAACGAAGTAAATATTGATCGTAATGAAGTAAAAATGTATCAAAATGAAGTAAATATGCATCGAAACTAAAGAAATATCCATCGAAACAAAGTAAATATCCATCAATATATACATCAATATGAAGTAAATATGCATCTAAACGAAGGAAATGTTGATCGTAATGAAGTAAATATGCATAAAAATGAAGATGTTGATCGTAATGAAGTAAATATGAATCAAAATGAAGTAAATATGCATCGAAATGAAGAAAATATGCATCGAAACGAAGGAAATTTGATCGTAATGAAGTAAATATGCAACGAAACGAAGAAAATGTTCATCGTAATGAAGTAAATATGCATAAAAATGAAGTAAATATGCATCAAAACAAATGAAATGTTGATCATAATGAAGTAAATATACATCAAAATGAAGTAAATATGCAACGAAACGAAGGAAATGTTGATCGAAATGAAGTAAATATGCATTGAAACGAAGAAAATATTGATTGTAATGAAGTAAATATGCATCAAAATGAATTAAATATGCATCGAAACGAAAGAAATATGCATCAAAACGAAGTAAATATGCATCAAAATAAAGTAAATATGCATCGAAACTAAGGATCATAATGAAGAAATATGCATCAAAATGAAGTAAATATGCATCGAAACGAAGGAAATATTGATCATAATGAAAGTAAAAATGCATTGAAACGAAGGAAATGTTGATCGTAATGAATTAAATATGCATCAAAATGAATTACATATGCATCGAAACGAAGGAAATGTTGATCGCAATAAAGTAAATATGAATCAAAATAAGTAAACAAGCTCAAAACGAAGAAAATATGCATCGAAACGAAGGAAATGTTGATCGTAAAGAAGTAAATATGCATCAAAATGAAGTAAATATTCATCATGATGAAGTAAATATGCATAAAAATCAAGTAAATATGCATCGAAACGAAGGAAATATTGATCGTAATGAAGTAAATATGCAACCAAACGAATGAAATGTTGATCGTAATGAAGTAAATATGCTTAAAATGAAGTAAATATGCATCGAAACGAAGAAAATATTGATCAAAATGAAGTAAATAGGCAATGAAATGAAGAAATGTTGATCGTAATGAAGTAAATATGCTAAAAAAAGTAAATATCATCGAGATAAAGGAAATATTGATCGAAGTGAAGTAAATAAGCATTGAAACGAAGTAAATATTGATCGTAATGAATTAAAAATGTATCAAAATGAAGTAAATATGCATCGAAAATAAAGAAATATCCATCGAAACAAAGTAAATATCCATCAATATATACATCAATATGAAGTAAATATGCATCTAAACGAAGGAAATGTTGATCATAATGAAGTAAATATGCATAAAAATGAAGATGTTGATCGTAATGAAGTAAATATGAATCAAAATGAAGTAAATATGCATCGAAATGAAGAAAATATGCATCGAAACGAAGGAAATGTTGATCGTAATGAAGTAAATATGCAACGAAATGAAGAAAATGTTCATCGTAATGAAGTAAATATGCATAAAAATGAAGTAAATATGCATCAAAACGAATGAAATGTTGATCATAATGAAGTAAATATACATCAAAATGAAGTAAATATGCAACGAAACGAAGGAAATGTTGATCAAATGAAGTAAATATGCATTGAAACGAAGGAAATATTTATCGTAATGAAGTAAATATGCATCAAAATGAAGTAAATATGCATCGAAACGAAAGAAATATGCATCAAAACGAAGTAAATATGCATCAAAATAAAGTAAATATGCATCGAAACTAAGGAAATATTGATCATAATGAAGTAAATATGCATCAAAATGGAGTAAATATGCATCGAAACGAAGGAAATATTGATCATAATGAAGTAAATATGCATTGAAACGAAGGAAATGTTGATCGTAGTGAATTAAATATGCATCAAAATGAACTACATATGCATCGAAACGAAGGAAATGTTGATCGTAATCAAAATAAGAAAATATGCTCGAAACGAAGAAAATATGCATCGAAACGAAGGAAATGTTGATCGTAATGAAGTAAATATACAGCAAAATTAAGTAAATATTCAACGTATTGAAGTAAATATGCATAAAAATAAAGTAAATATGCATCGAAACGAAGAAAATATTGTTCGTAATGAAGTAAATATGCCACCAAACGAATGAAATGTTGATCGCAATGAAGTAAATATGCTTAAAAATGAAGTAAATATGCATCGAAACGATGAAAATATTGATCAAAATGAAGTAAATAGTCAATGAAATGAAGGAAATGTTGATCGTAATGAAGTAAATATGCGTAAAAAAAAAGTAAATATGCATCGAGATAAAGAAAATGTTGATCGAAATGAAGTAAATAAGCATTGAAACGAAGTAAATATTGATCGTAATGAAGTAAAAATGTATCAAAATGAAGTAAATATGCATCAAAACTAAAGAAATATCCATCGAAACAAAGTAAATATCCATCAATATACACATCAATATGAAGTAATTATGCATCTAAAGGAAGGAAATGTTGATGAAGTAAATATGCATAAAAATGAAGATGTTGATCGTAATGAAGTAAATATGAATCAAAATGAAGTAAATATGCATCGAAATGAAGAAAATATGCATCGAAATGAAGGAAATGTTGATCGTAATGAAATAAATATGCAACAAAACGAAGAAAATGTTCATCGTAATGAATTAAATATGCATAAAAATGAAGTAAATATGCATCAAAACGAATGAAATGTTGATCATAATGAAGTAAATATAAATCAAAATGAAGTAAATATGCAACGAAACGAAGGAAATGTTGATCAAAATGAAGTAAATATGCATTGAAACGAAGGAAATATTGATCGTAATTAAGTAAATATGCATCAAAATGAATTAAATATGCTTCGAAACGAAAGAAATATGCATCAAAACGAAGCAAATATCCATCAAAATAAAGTATATATGCATCAAAACTAAGGAAATATTGATCATAATGAACTAAATATGCATCAAAATGAAGTAAATATGCATCGAAACGAAGGAAATGTTGATCATAATGAAGTAAATATGTATTGAAACGAAGGAAATGTTGATCGTAATGAATTAAATATGCATCAAAATGAACTACATATGCATCTAAACGAAGGAAATGTTGATCGTAATAAAGTAAATATGAATCAAAATATATAAATATGCTCGAAACGAAGAAAATATGTATAGAAACGAAGGAAATATTGATCGCAATGAAGTAAATATGCATCAAAATGAAGTAAATATTCATCGTAATGAAGTAAATATGCATAAAAATGAAGTAAATATGCATCGAAACGAAGGAAATATTGATCGTAATGAAGTAAATATGCAACCAAACGAATGAAATGTTGATCGTAATGAAGTAAATATGCTTAAAAATGAAGTAAATATGCATCGAAACGAAGAAAATGTTGATCAAAATGAAGTAAATAGGCAATGAAATGAAGGAAATTTTGATCGTAATGAAGTAAATATGCGTAAAAAAAAAGTAAATATGCATCGAGATAAAGGAAATGTTGATCGAAATGAAGTAAATAAGCATTGAAACGAAGTAAATATTGATCCTATGAAGTAAAAATGTATCAAAATGAAGTAAATATGCATCGAAACTAAAGAAATATCCATCGAAACAAAGTAAATATTCATCAATATATACATCAATATGAAGTAAATATGCATCTAAACGAAGGAAATGTTGATCGTAATGAAGTAAATATGCATAAAAATGAAGATGTTGATCGTAATGAAGTACATATGAATCAAAATGAAGTAAATATGCATCGAAATGAAGAAAATATGCATCGAAACGAAGAAAATGTTGATCGTAATGAAGTAAATATGCAACGAAACGAAGAAAATGTTCATCGTAATGAAGTAAATATGCATAAAAATGAAGTAAATATGCATCAAAACGAATGAAATGTTGATCATAATGAAGTAAATATACATCAAAATGAAGTAAATATGCAACGAAACGAAGGAAATGTTGATCGAAATGAAGTAAATATGCATTGAAACGAAGGAAATATTGATCGTAATGAAGTAAATATGCATCAAAATGAAGTAAATATGCATCGAAACGAAAGAAATATGCATCAAAACGAAGTAAATATGCATCAAAATAAAGTAAATATGCATCGAAACTAAGGAAATATTGATCATAATGAAGTAAATATGCATCAAAATGAAGTAAATATGCATCGAAACGAAGGAAATGTTGATCATAATGAAGTAAATATGCATTGAAACGAAGGAAATGTTGATCGTAATGAATTAAATATGCATCAAAATGAACTACATATGCATCGAAACGAAGGAAATGTTGATCGTAATAAAGTAAATATGAATCAAAATAAGTAAATATGCTCGAAACGAAGAAAATATGCATCGAAACGAAGGAAATGTTGATCGTAATGAAGTAAATATGCATCAAAATGAAGTAAATATTCATCGTAATGAAGTAAATATGCATAAAAATGAAGTAAATATGCATCGAAACGAAGGAAATATTGATCGTAATGAAGTAAATATGCAACCAAACGAATGAAATGTTGATCGTAATGAAGTAAATATGCTTAAAAATGAAGTAAATATGCATCGAAATGAAGAAAATGTTGATCAAAATGAAGTAAATAGCAATGAAATGAAGGAAATTTTGATCGTAATGAAGTAAATATGCGTCAAAAAAAAGTAAATATACATCGAGATAAAGGAAAATGTTGATCGAAATGAAGTAAATAAGCATTGAAACGAAGTAAATATTGATCCTAATGAAGTAAAAATGTATCAAAATGAAGTAAATATGCATCGAAACTAAAGAAATATCCATCGAAACAAAGTAAATATCCATCAATATATACATCAATATGAAGTAAATATGCATCTAAACGAAGGAAATGTTGATCGTAATGAAGTAAATATGCATAAAAATGAAGATGTTGATCGTAATGAAGTAAATATGAATCAAAATGAAGTAAATATGCATCAAAATGAAGAAAATATGCATCGAAACGAAGGAAATGTTGATCGTAATGAAGTAAATATGCAACGAAACGAAGAAAATATTCATCGTAATGAAGTAAATATGCATAAAAATGAGGTAAATATGCATCAAAACGAATGAAATATTGATCATAATGAATTAAATATACATCAAAATGAAGTAAATATGCAACGAAACGAAGGAAATGTTGATCGAAATGAAGTAAATATGCATTGAAACGAAGGAAATATTGATCGTAATGAAGTAAATATGCATCAAAATGAATTAAATATGCATCGAAACGAAAGAAATATGCATCAAAACGAAGTAAATATGCATCAAAATAAAGTAAATATGCATCAAAACTAAGGAAATATTGATCATAATGAAGTAAATAGGCATCAAAATAAAGTAAATATGCATCGAAACGAACGAAATGTTGATCATAATGAAGTAAATATGCATTGAAATGAAGGAAATGTTGATCGTAATGAATTAAATATGCATCAAAATGAACTACATATGCATCGAAACGAAGGAAATGTTGATCGTAATAAAGTAAATATGAATCAAAATAAGTAAATATGCTCGAAACGAAGAAAATATGCATCGAAACGAAGGAAATGTTGATCGTAATGAAGTAAATATGCATCAAATGAAGTAAATATTCATCGTAATGAAGTAAATATTCATAAAAATGAAGTAAATATGCATCGAAACGAAGGAAATATTGATCGTAATGAAGTAAATATGCAACCAAACGAATGAAATGTTGATCGTAATGAAGTAAATATGCTTAAAAATGAAGTAAATATGCATCGAAACGAAGAAAATATTGATCAAAATAAAGTAAATAGGCAATGAAATGAAGGAAATGTTGATCGTAATGAAGTAAATATGCGTCAAAAAAAAGTAAATATGCATCGAGATAAAGGAAATGTTGATCGAAATGAAGTAAATAAGCATTGAAACGAAGTAAATATTGATCGTAATGAAGTAAAAATGTATCAAAATGAAGTAAATATGCATCGAAACTAAAGAAATATCCATCGAAACAAAGTAAATATCCATCAATATATACATCAATATGAAGTAAATATGCATCTAAACGAAGGAAATGTTGATCGTAATGAAGTAAATATGCATAAAAAATGAAGATGTTGATCGTAATGAAGTAAATATGAATCAAAATGAAGTAAATATGCATCGAAATGAAGAAAATATGCATCGAAACGAAGAAATGTTGATCGTAATGAAGTAAATATGCAACGAAACGAAGAAAATGTTCATCGTAATGAAGTAAATATGCATAAAAATGAAGTAAATATGCATCAAAACGAATGAAATGTTGATCATAATGAAGTAAATATACATCAAAATGAAGTAAATATGCAACGAAACGAAGGAAATGTTGATCGAAATGAAGTAAATATGCATTGAAACGAAGGAAATATTGATCGTAATGAAGTAAATATGCATCAAAATGAAGTAAATATGCATCGACACGAAAGAAATATGCATCAAAATGAAGTAAATATGCATCAAAATAAAGTAAATATGCATCGAAACTAAGGAAATATTGATCATAATGAAGTAAATATGCATCAAAATGAAGTAAATATGCATCGAAACGAAGGAAATGTTGATCATAATGAAGTATATATGCATTGAAACGAAGGAAATGTTGATCGTAATTAATTAAATATGCATCAAAATGAACTACATATGCATCGAAAATAAGGAAATGTTGATCGTAATAAAGTAAATATGCATAAAAATAAGTAAATATGCTCGAAAGGAAGAAAATATGCATCGAAACGAAGGAAATGTTGATCGTAATGAAGTAAATATGCATCAAAATAAGTAAATATGCATCGAAAACGAAGAAAATATGCATCGAAACGAAGAAAATGTTGATCGTAATGAAGTAAATATGCATCAAAACGAAGAAATGTTGATCGTAATGAAGTAAATATGCAATAAATGAAGTAAATATGCATCACGACGAATGAAATGTTGATCAAAATGAAGTAAATATGCATTGAAACGAAGGAAATATTGATCGTAATGAAGTAAATATGCATCAAAATGAAATAATATGCATCGAATAAAGAAATATGCATCAAATGAAGTAAATATGCATCAAAATAAAGTAAATATGCATCGAAATAAGGAAATATTGATCATAATGAAGTAAATATGCATCAAAATGAAGTAAATAGCATCGAAATGAAGAAATGTTATCAAAATGAAGTAAATATGCATCGAAACGAAGAAATATTGATCGTAATGAAGTAAATATGCATCAAAATGAAGTAAATATGCATCGAAAATAAAGGAAATGTTGATCGTAATGAAGTAAATATGCATAAAAATAAGTAAATATGCATCGAAATGAAGAAAATATGCATCGAATGAATAAATGTTGATCGTAAAGAAGTAAATATGCATCGAAACGAAGGAAATGTTGATCGTAATGAAGTAAATATGCATCGAACGAAGGAAATATTGATCGTAATGAAGTAAATATGCAAAAATGAAGTAAATGTTCATCGAAATGAAGTAAATATGCATAAAAATGAAGTAAATATGCATCAAAACGAATGAAATGTTGATCATAATGAAGTAAATATACATCAAAATGAAGTAAATATGCAACGAAACGAAGGAAATGTTGATCGAAATGAAGTAAATATGCATTGAAACGAAGGAAATATTGATCGTAATGAAGTAAATATGCATCAAAATGAAGTAAATATGCATCGAAACGAAGAAATATGCATCAAAACGAAGTAAATATGCATCAAAATAAAGTAAATATGCATCGAAACTAAGGAAATATTGATCATAATGAAGTAAATATGCATCAAAATGAAGTAAATATGCATCGAAACGAAGGAAATGTTGATCATAATGAAGTAAATATGCATTGAAACGAAGGAAATGTTGATCGTAATGAATAAATATGCATCAAAATGAACTACATATGCATCGAAACGAAGGAAATGTTGATCGTAATAAAGTAAATATGATCAAAATAAGTAAATATGCTCGAAACGAAGAAAATATGCATCGAAACGAAGGAAATGTTGATCGTAATGAAGTAAATATGCATCAAAATGAAGTAAATATTCATCGTAATGAAGTAAATATGCATAAAAATGAAGTAAATATGCATCGAAACGAAGGAAATATTGATCGTAATGAAGTAAATATGCAACCAAACGAATGAAATGTTGATCGTAATGAAGTAAATATGCTTAAAAATGAAGTAAATATGCATCGAAACGAAGAAATGTTGATCAAAATGAAGTAAATAGGCAATGAAATGAAGGAAATGTTGATCGTAATGAAGTAAATATGCGTAAAAAAAAGTAAATATGCATCGAGATAAAGGAAATGTTGATCGAAATGAAGTAAATAAGCATTGAAACGAAGTAAATATTGATCGTAATGAAGTAAAAATGTATCAAAATGAAGTAAATATGCATCGAAACTAAAGAAATATCCATCGAAACAAAGTAAATATCCATCAATATATACATCAATATGAAGTAAATATGCATCTAAACGAAGGAAATGTTGATCGTAATGAAGTAAATATGCATAAAAATGAAAGTTGATCGTAATGAAGTAAATATGAATCAAAATGAAGTAAATATGCATCGAAATGAAGAAAATATGCATCGAAACGAAGGAAATGTTGATCGTAATGAAGTAAATATGCAACGAAACGAAGAAAATGTTCATCGTAATGAAGTAAATATGCATAAAAATGAAGTAAATATGCATCAAAACGAATGAAATGTTGATCATAATGAAGTAAATATACATCAAAATGAAGTAAATATGCAACGAAACGAAGGAAATATTGATCGAAATGAAGTAAATATGCATTGAAACGAAGGAAATATTGATCGTAATGAAGTAAATATGCATCAAAATGAAGTAAATATGCATCGAAACGAAAGAAATATGCATCAAAACGAAGTAAATATGCATCAAAATAAAGTAAATATGCATCGAAATAAGAAATATTGATCATAATGAAGTAAATATGCATCAAATGAAGTAAATATGCATCGAAACAAGGAAATGTTGATCATAATGAAGTAAATATGCATTGAAACGAAGGAAATGTTGATCGTAATGAAGTAAATATGTCAAAATGAACTACATATGCATCGAAATAAGGAAATGTTGATCGTAATAAATTAAATATGCATAAAATAAGTAAATATGCTCGAAATGAAGAAAATATGCATCGAAACGAAGGAAATGTTGATCGTAATGAAGTAAATATGCATAAAATAAAGTAAATATGCTCGAAACGAAGAAATATGCATCGAAACGAAGAAATGTTGATCGTAATGAAGTAAATATGCATCAAAATGAAGTAAATATTCATCGTAATGAAGTAAATATGCATAAAAATAAAGTAAATATGCATCGAAACGAAGGAAATGTTGATCGTAATGAAGTAAATATGCAACCAAACGAATGAAATGTTGATCGTAATGAAGTAAATATGCTTAAAAATGAAGTAAATATGCATCGAAATGAAGAAAATGTTGATCAAAATGAAGTAAATAGGAATGAAATGAAGGAAATGTTGATCGTAATGAAGTAAATATGTGTAACAAAAAAGTAAATATGCATCGAGAAAAGGAAATGTTGATCGAAATGAAGTAAATAAGCATTGAAACGAAGTAAATATTGATCGTAATGAAGTAAAAATGTATCAAAATGAAGTAAATATGCATCGAAACTAAAGAAATATCCATCGAAACAAAGTAAATATCCATCAATATATACATCAATATGAAGTAAATATGCATCTAAACGAAGGAAATGTTGATCGTAATGAAGTAAATATGCATAAAAATGAAGATGTTGATCGTAATGAAGTAAATATGAATCAAAATGAAGTAAATATGCATCAAAATGAAGAAAATATGCATCGAAATGAAGGAAATGTTGATCGTAATGAAGTAAATATGCAACGAAACGAAGAAAATGTTCATCGTAATGAAGTAAATATGCATAAAAATGAAGTAAATATGCATCAAAACGAATGAAATGTTGATCATAATGAAGTAAATATACATAAAATGAAGTAAATATGCAACGAAACGAAGGAAATATTGATCGAAATGAAGTAAATATGCGAAGGAAATATTGATCGTAATGAAGTAAATATGCATCAAAATGAAGTAAATATGCATCAAAACGAAGTAAATATGCATCAAAATAAAGTAAATATGCATCGAAACGAAGGAAATATTGATCATAATGAAGTAAATATGCATCAAAATGAAGTAAATATGCATCGAAAT
>JAHCLQ010000175.1:0-11048 GCA_023678885.1 Pogostemon cablin
AAGGCATCGAAATGAAGGAAATATCATCGAATTGAAGTAAATATGCATAAAAATAAAGTAAAAATACATCGAAACGAAGGAAATAACGCATCAAAATGAAGGAAACATGCATCGTAACGAAGGAAATGTGATCGTAATGAAAGTAAATATGTTGATCATAATGAAGTAAATATGCATCAAAATGAAGGAAATTTGCATCAAAACGAAAGAAATATGCATCAAAATAAAGTAAATATGCATCAAAATGAAGGAAATATGCATCAAAACGAAGGAAATATTAATCGTAATTGAGTAAATGTGCATTAAAATGAAGGAAATATGTATCGAAATGAAGTAAATATGCATGAAAATGAAGTAAATATGCATCAAAAATGAAGAAATATGCATCGAATCGAAGGAAATGCTAATCTTAATAAAGTAAATATGCTTCAAAATGAAGAAAATATGCATCGAAACGAATGACATGTACGTAGTGAATAAGTATAAATGCATCAAAAAAAGAAATATGCATCGAAATGAAGTAAATATGCATCAAAATAAAATAAATATACATCGAAACGAAGGAAATATGCATCGAAATGAAGGAAATATGCATCGAATTGAAGTAAATATGCATAAAAATAAAGTAAATATACATCGAAACGAATGAAATACGCATCAAAATGAAGGAATTATGCATAGTAACGAAGGAAATGTTGATCTTAATGGAGTAAATATGTTGATCGTAATGAAGTAAATATGCATCAAAATGAAGAAAAATGCATTAAAACGAAGGAAATATGTATCAAAATAAAGTAAATATGCAGCAAAATGAAGGAAATATGAATCAAAACGAAGGAAATATTGATCGTAATTAATAAATATGCATTAAAATGAAGGAATATACATCGAAATAAGTAAATATGCATGAAAATGAAGTAAATATGCATCAAAATGAAGAAAATATGCATCGAATCGAAGGAAATGCTAATCTTATTGAAGTAAATATGCTTCAAAATAAAGAAAATATGCATCGAAACGAAGGACATGTTGATCGTAGTGAAGTAAATATGCATCAAAATGAAGTAAATTTACATCGAAATGAAGTTAATGTTGATCGTAATGAAGTAAATATCCATCAAAATGAAGTAAATTTGCATCGAAACGAAGGAAATGTGGATTGTAATTTAGTAAATATGCATCAAAATGAAGTAAATATCAATCGAAACGAAAGAAATATGCATCGAAACGAAGTAAATATGCATAAAAATTTGAATCAAATTGAAGTAAATATGCAGCGAAACGAGAAAATGAGCATCAAAATGAAGGAAATATTGATCGTAATGAAGTAAATATCCATCAAAATGAAGTAAATAAGCTTCGAAACGAAGGAAATGCTGATCGTAATGAGGTAAATATGCATCAAAATAATATAAATATCCATCAAAACAAAATAAATGTTGAACGTAATGAAGTAAATACGCATCAAAATGAAGTAAATATACATCGAAACTAAGGAAATATTGATCGTAATGTAGTAAATATGCATCAAAATGAAGGAAATATACATCAAACGAAGAGAATGTTGATCTTAATGAAGTAAAATTTGCATCAAAATGAAAGAAATATGCATGGAAATGACGTAAATATGCATCAAAATGAAGTAAATATACATCGAAACAAAGGCATCGAAATGAAGGAAATATGCATCGAATTGAAGTAAATATGCATAAAAATAAAGTAAATATACATCGAAACGAAGGAAATACGCATCAAAATGAAGGAAACATGCATCGTAACGAAGGAAATGTTGATCGTAATGAAGTAAATATGTTGATCATAAATGAAGTAAATATGCATCAAAATGAAGGAAATTTGCATCAAAACGAAAGAAATATGCATCAAAATAAAGTAAATATGCATCAAAATGAAGGAAATATGCATCAAAACGAAGGAAATATTAATCGTAATTGAGTAAATGTGCATTAAAATGAAGGAAATATGTATCGAAATGAAGTAAATATGCATGAAAATGAAGTAAATATGCATCAAAATGAAGAAAATATGCATCGAATCGAAGGAAATGCTAATCTTAATAAAGTAAATATGCTTCAAAATGAAGAAAATATGCATCGAAACGAATGACATGTTGATCGTAGTGAAGTAAATATGCATCAAAATGAAAGAAATATGCATCGAAATGAAGTAAATATGCATCAAAATAAAATAAATATACATCGAAACGAAGGAAATATGCATCGAAATGAAGAAATATGCATCGAATTGAAGTAAATATGCATAAAAATAAAGTAAATATACATCAAACGAATGAAATACGCATCAAAATGAAGGAATTATGCATAGTAACGAAGGAAATGTTGATCTTAATGGAGTAAATATGTTGATCGTAATGAAGTAAATATGCATCAAAATGAAGAAAATATGCATTAAAACGATGGAAATATGTATCAAAATAAAGTAAATATGCAGCAAAATGAAGGAAATATGAATCAAAACGAAGGAAATATTGATCGTAATTAAATAAATATGCATTAAAATGAAGGAAATATACATCGAAATAAGTAAATATGCATGAAAATGAAGTAAATATGCATCAAAATGAAGAAAATATGCATCGAATCGAAGGAAATGCTAATCTTATTGAAGTAAATATGCTTCAAAATAAAGAAAATATGCATCGAAACGAAGGACATGTTGATCGTAGTGAAGTAAATATGCATCAAAATGAAGTAAATTTACATCGAAATGAAGTTAATGTTGATCGTAATGAAGTAAATATCCATCAAAATGAAGTAAATTTGCATCGAAACGAAGGAAATGTGGATTGTAATTTAGTAAATATGCATCAAAATGAAGTAAATATCAATCGAAACGAAAGAAATATGCATCGAAACGAAGTAAATATGCATAAAAATTTGAATCAAATTGAAGTAAATATGCAGCGAAACGAGAAAATGAGCATCAAAATGAAGGAAATATTGATCGTAATGAAGTAAATATCCATCAAAATGAAGTAAATAAGCTTCGAAACGAAGGAAATGCTGATCGTAATGAGGTAAATATGCATCAAAATAATATAAATATCCATCAAAACAAAATAAATGTTGAACGTAATGAAGTAAATACGCATCAAAATGAAGTAAATATACATCGAAACTAAGGAAATATTGATCGTAATGTAGTAAATATGCATCAAAATGAAGGAAATATACATCAAAACGAAGAGAATGTTGATCTTAATGAAGTAAATTTGCATCAAAATGAAAGAAATTATCATGAAAATGAAGTAAATATACATCGAAACAAATGCAATCGAAATGAAGGAAATATGCATCGAATTGAAGTAAATATGCATAAAAATAAAGTAAATATACATCGAAACGAAGGAAATATGCATCAAAATGAAGGAAACATGCATCGTAACGAAGGAAATGTTGATCGTAATGAAGTAAATATGTTGATCATAATGAAGTAAATATGCATGAAAATGAAGTAAATATGCATCAAAATGAAAAAAAATATGCATCGAATCGAAGGAAATGCTAATCTTATAAAAGTAAATATGCTTCAAAATGAAGAAAATATGCATCGAAACGAATGACATGTTGATCGATGAAGTAAATATGCATCAAAATGAAAGAAATCATCGAAATGAAGTAAATATGCATCAAAATAAAATAAATATACATCGAAACGAAGGAAATATGCATCGAAATGAAGGAAATATGCATCGAATTGAAGTAAATATGCATAAAAATAAAGTAAATATACATCGAAACGAATGAAATACGCATCAAAATGAAGGAATTATGCATAGTAACGAAGGAAATGTTGATCTTAATGGAGTAAATATGTTGATCGTAATGAAGTAAATATGCATCAAAATGAAGAAAATATGCATTAAAACGATGGAAATATGTATCAAAATAAAGTAAATATGCAGCAAAATGAAGGAAATATGAATCAAAACGAAGGAAATATTGATCGTAATTAAATAAATATGCATTAAAATGAAGGAAATATACATCGAAATAAGTAAATATGCATGAAAATGAAGTAAATATGCATCAAAATGAAGAAAATATGCATCGAATCGAAGGAAATGCTAATCTTATTGAAGTAAATATGCTTCAAAATAAAGAAAATATGCATCGAAACGAAGGACATGTTGATCGTAGTGAAGTAAATATGCATCAAAATGAAGTAAATTTACATCGAAATGAAGTAATGTTGATCGTAATGAAGTAAATATCCATCAAAATGAAGTAAATTTGCATCGAAACGAAGGAAATGTGGATTGTAATTTAGTAAATATGCATCAAAATGAAGTAAATATCAATCGAAACGAAAGAAATATGCATCGAAACGAAGTAAATATGCATAAAAATTTGAATCAAATTGAAGTAAATATGCAGCGAAACGAGAAAATGAGCATCAAAATGAAGGAAATATTGATCGTAATGAAGTAAATATCCATCAAAATGAAGTAAATAAGCTTCGAAACGAAGGAAATGCTGATCGTAATGAGGTAAATATGCATCAAAAAATAATATAAATATCCATCAAAACAAAATAAATGTTGAACGTAATGAAGTAAATACGCATCAAAATGAAGTAAATATACATCGAAACTAAGGAAATATTGATCGTAATGTAGTAAATATGCATCAAAATGAAGGAAATATACATCAAAACGAAGAGAATGTTGATCTTAATGAAGTAAATTTGCATCAAAATGAAAGAAATATGCATGGAAATGACGTAAATATGCATCAAAATGAAGTAAATATACATCGAAACAAAGGCATCGAAATGAAGGAAATATGCATCGAATTGAAGTAAATATGCATAAAAATAAAGTAAATATACATCGAAACGAAGGAAATACGCATCAAAATGAAGGAAACATGCATCGTAACGAAGGAAATGTTGATCGTAATGAAGTAAATATGTTGATCATAATGAAGTAAATATGCATCAAAATGAAGGAAATTTGCATCAAAACGAAAGAAATATGCATCAAAATAAAGTAAATATGCATCAAAATGAAGGAAATATGCATCAAAACGAAGGAAATATTAATCGTAATTGAGTAAATGTGCATTAAAATGAAGGAAATATGTATCGAAATGAAGTAAATATGCATGAAAATGAAGTAAATATGCATCAAAATGAAGAAAATATGCATCGAATCGAAGGAAATGCTAATCTTAATAAAGTAAATATGCTTCAAAATGAAGAAAATATGCATCGAAACGAATGACATGTTGATCGTAGTGAAGTAAATATGCATCAAAATGAAAGAAATATGCATCGAAATGAAGTAAATATGCATCAAAATAAAATAAATATACATCGAAACGAAGAAAATATGCATCGAAATGAAGGAAATATGCATCGAATTGAAGTAAATATGCATAAAAATAAAGTAAATATACATCGAAACGAATGAAATACGCATCAAAATGAAGGAATTATGCATAGTAACGAAGGAAATGTTGATCTTAATGGAGTAAATATGTTGATCGTAATGAAGTAAATATGCATCAAAATGAAGAAAATATGCATTAAAACGATGGAAATATGTATCAAAATAAAGTAAATATGCAGCAAAATGAAGGAAATATGAATCAAAACGAAGGAAATATTGATCGTAATTAAATAAATATGCATTAAAATGAAGGAAATATACATCGAAATAAGTAAATATGCATGAAAATGAAGTAAATATGCATCAAAATGAAGAAAATATGCATCGAATCGAAGGAAATGCTAATCTTATTGAAGTAAATATGCTTCAAAATAAAGAAAATATGCATCGAAACGAAGGACATGTTGATCGTAGTGAAGTAAATATGCATCAAAATGAAGTAAATTTACATCGAAATGAAGTTAATGTTGATCGTAATGAAGTAAATATCCATCAAAATGAAGTAAATTTGCATCGAAACGAAGGAAATGTGGATTGTAATTTAGTAAATATGCATCAAAATGAAGTAAATATCAATCGAAACGAAAGAAATATGCATCGAAACGAAGTAAATATGCATAAAAATTTGAATCAAATTGAAGTAAATATGCAGCGAAACGAGAAAATGAGCATCAAAATGAAGGAAATATTGATCGTAATGAAGTAAATATCCATCAAAATGAAGTAAATAAGCTTCGAAACGAAGGAAATGCTGATCGTAATGAGGTAAATATGCATCAAAATAATATAAATATCCATCAAAACAAAATAAATGTTGAACGTAATGAAGTAAATACGCATCAAAATGAAGTAAAATATACATCGAAACTAAGGAAATATTGATCGTAATGTAGTAAATATGCATCAAAATGAAGGAAATATACATCAAAACGAAGAGAATGTTGATCTTAATGAAGTAAATTTGCATCAAAATGAAAGAAATATGCATGGAAATGACGTAAATATGCATCAAAATGAAGTAAATATACATCGAAACAAAGGCATCGAAATGAAGGAAATATGCATCGAATTGAAGTAAATATGCATAAAAATAAAGTAAATATACATCGAAACGAAGGAAATACGCATCAAAATGAAGGAAACATGCATCGTAACGAAGGAAATGTTGATCGTAATGAAGTAAATATGTTGATCATAATGAAGTAAATATGCATCAAAATGAAGGAAATTTGCATCAAAACGAAAGAAATATGCATCAAAATAAAGTAAATATGCATCAAAATGAAGGAAATATGCATCAAAACGAAGGAAATATTAATCGTAATTGAGTAAATGTGCATTAAAATGAAGGAAATATGTATCGAAATGAAGTAAATATGCATGAAAATGAAGTAAATATGCATCAAAATGAAGAAAATATGCATCGAATCGAAGGAAATGCTAATCTTAATAAAGTAAATATGCTTCAAAATGAAGAAAATATGCATCGAAACGAATGACATGTTGATCGTAGTGAAGTAAATATGCATCAAAATGAAAGAAATATGCATCGAAATGAAGTAAATATGCATCAAAATAAAATAAATATACATCGAAACGAAGGAAATATGCATCGAAATGAAGGAAATATGCATCGAATTGAAGTAAATATGCATAAAAATAAAGTAAATATACATCGAAACGAATGAAATACGCATCAAAATGAAGGAATTATGCATAGTAACGAAGGAAATGTGATCTTAATGGAGTAAATATGTTGATCGTAATGAAGTAAATATGCATCAAAATGAAGAAAATATGCATTAAAACGATGGAAATATGTATCAAAATAAAGTAAATATGCAGCAAAATGAAGGAAATATGAATCAAAACGAAGGAAATATTGATCGTAATTAAATAAATATGCATTAAAATGAAGGAAATATACATCGAAATAAGTAAATATGCATAAAAATGAAGTAAATATGCATCAAAATGAAGAAAATATGCATCGAATCGAAGGAAATGCTAATCTTATTGAAGTAAATATGCTTCAAAATAAAGAAAATATGCATCGAAACGAAGGACATGTTGATCGTAGTGAAGTAAATATGCATCAAAATGAAGTAAATTTACATCGAAATGAAGTTAATGTTGATCGTAATGAAGTAAATATCCATCAAAATGAAGTAAATTTGCATCGAAACGAAGGAAATGTGGATTGTAATTTAGTAAATATGCATCAAAATGAAGTAAATATCAATCGAAACGAAAGAAATATGCATCGAAACGAAGTAAATATGCATAAAAATTTGAATCAAATTGAAGTAAATATGCAGCGAAACGAGAAAATGAGCATCAAAATGAAGGAAATATTGATCGTAATGAAGTAAATATCCATCAAAATGAAGTAAATAAGCTTCGAAACGAAGGAAATGCTGATCGTAATGAGGTAAATATGCATCAAAATAATATAAATATCCATCAAAACAAAATAAATGTTGAACGTAATGAAGTAAATACGCATCAAAATGAAGTAAATATACATCGAAACTAAGGAAATATTGATCGTAATGTAGTAAATATGCATCAAAATGAAGGAAATATACATCAAAACGAAGAGAATGTTGATCTTAATGAAGTAAATTTATTTGAAAGAAAATGAAAGAAATATGCATCAAAATGAAGTAAATATACATCGAAACAAAGGCATCGAAATGAAGGAAATATGATGCATCGAATTGAAGTAAATATGCATAAAAATAAAGTAAATATACATCGAAACGAAGGAAATACGCATCAAAATGAAGGAAACATGCATCGTAACGAAGGAAATGTTGATCGTAATGAAGTAAATATGTTGATCATAATGAAGTAAATATGCATCAAAATGAAGGAAATTTGCATCAAAACGAAAGAAATATGCATCAAAATAAAGTAAATATGCATCAAAATGAAGGAAATATGCATCAAAACGAAGGAAATATTAATCGTAATTGAGTAAATGTGCATTAAAATGAAGGAAATATGTATCGAAATGAAGTAAATATGCATGAAAATGAAGTAAATATGCATCAAAATGAAGAAAATATGCATCGAATCGAAGGAAATGCTAATCTTAATAAAGTAAATATGCTTCAAAATGAAGAAAATATGCATCGAAACGAATGACATGTTGATCGTAGTGAAGTAAATATGCATCAAAATGAAAGAAATATGCATCGAAATGAAGTAAATATGCATCAAAATAAAATAAATATACATCGAAACGAAGGAAATATGCATCGAAATGAAGGAAATATGCATCGAATTGAAGTAAATATGCATAAAAATAAAGTAAATATACATCGAAACGAATGAAATACGCATCAAAATGAAGGAATTATGCATAGTAACGAAGGAAATGTTGATCTTAATGGAGTAAATATGTTGATCGTAATGAAGTAAATATGCATCAAAATGAAGAAAATATGCATTAAAACGATGGAAATATGTATCAAAATAAAGTAAATATGCAGCAAAATGAAGGAAATATGAATCAAAACGAAGGAAATATTGATCGTAATTAAATAAATATGCATTAAAATGAAGGAAATATACATCGAAATAAGTAAATATGCATGAAAATGAAGTAAATATGCATCAAAATGAAGAAAATATGCATCGAATCGAAGGAAATGCTAATCTTATTGAAGTAAATATGCTTCAAAATAAAGAAAATATGCATCGAAACGAGGGACATGTTGATCGTAGTGAAGTAAATATGCATCAAAATGAAGTAAATTTACATCGAAATGAAGTTAATGTTGATCGTAATGAAGTAAATATCCATCAAAATGAAGTAAATTTGCATCGAAACGAAGGAAATGTGGATTGTAATTTAGTAAATATGCATCAAAATGAAGTAAATATCAATCGAAACGAAAGAAATATGCATCGAAACGAAGTAAAATATGCATAAAAATTTGAATCAAATTGAAGTAAATATGCAGCGAAACGAGAAAATGAGCATCAAAATGAAGGAAATATTGATCGTAATGAAGTAAATATCCATCAAAATGAAGTAAATAAGCTTCGAAACGAAGAAATGCTGATCGTAATGAGGTAAATATGCATCAAAATAATATAAATATCCATCAAAACAAAATAAATGTTGAACGTAATGAAGTAAATACGCATCAAAATGAAGTAAATATACATCGAAACTAAGGAAATATTGATCGTAATGTAGTAAATATGCATCAAAATGAAGGAAATATACATCAAAACGAAGAGAATGTTGATCTTAAATGAAGTAAATTTGCATCAAAATGAAAGAAATATGCATGGAAATGACGTAAATATGCATCAAAATGAAGTAAATATACATCGAAACAAAGGCATCGAAATGAAGGAAATATGCATCGAATTGAAGTAAATATGCATAAAAATAAAGTAAATATACATCGAAACGAAGGAAATACGCATCAAAATGAAGGAAACATGCATCGTAACGAAGGAAATGTTGATCGTAATGAAGTAAATATGTTGATCATAATGAAGTAAATATGTATCAAAATGAAGGAAATTTGCATCAAAACGAAAGAAATATGCATCAAAATAAAGTAAATATGCATCAAAATGAAGGAAATATGCATCAAAACGAAGGAAATATTAATCGTAAATGAGTAAATGTGCATTAAAATGAAGGAAATATGTATCGAAATGAAGTAAATATGCATGAAAATGAAGTAAATATGCATCAAAATGAAGAAAATATGCATCGAATCGAAGGAAATGCTAATCTTAATAAAGTAAATATGCTTCAAAATGAAGAAAATATGCATCGAAACGAATGACATGTTGATCGTAGTGAAGTAAATATGCATCAAAATGAAAGAAATATGCATCGAAATGAAGTAAATATGCATCAAAATAAAATAAATATACATCGAAACGAAGGAAATATGCATCGAAATGAAGGAAATATGCATCGAATTGAAGTAAATATGCATAAAAATAAAGTAAATATATACATCGAAACGAATGAAATACGCATCAAAATGAAGGAATTATGCATAGTAACGAAGGAAATGTTGATCTTAATGGAGTAAATATGTTGATCGTAATGAAGTAAATATGCATCAAAATGAAGAAAATATGCATTAAAACGAAGGAAATATGTATCAAAATAAAGTAAATATGCAGCAAAATGAAGGAAATATGAATCAAAACGAAGGAAATATTGATCGTAATTAAATAAATATGCATTAAAATGAAGGAAAATACATCGAAAAAAAACAATAAGTAAATATGCATGAAAAAGAAGTAAATATGCATCAAATGAAGAAAATATGCATCGAATCGAAGGAAATGCTAATCTTATTGAAGTAATTGCTTCAAAATAAAGAAAATATGCATCGAAACGAAGGACATGTTTGATCGTAGTGAAGTAAATATGCATCAAAATGAAGTAAATATACATCGAAATGAAGTTAATGTTGATCGTAAGAAGTAAATATCCATCAAAATTGAAGTAAATTTGCATCGAAACGAAGGAAATGTGGATTGTAAATTTAGTAAATATGCATCAAAATGAAGTAAATATCAATCAAACGAAAGAAATATGCATCGAAACGAAGTAAATATGCATAAAAAA
>JAHCLQ010000176.1:0-11020 GCA_023678885.1 Pogostemon cablin
AAAATGTGCATCAAAATAAGGAAATATGCATCGAAACAAAGAAAATGTTGATCAATAGAAAACGAGCAAAAATGATGAGAATATGCATCGAAACGAAGGAAATATTGATCGTAATGAGAAAATGAGCATCAAAATGAAGAAATATGCATCGAAACGAAGAAAATATTGATCATATCGAGAAAATGAGCATCAAAATAATGAAATATGCATCGAAAAGAGGAAATGTTGATCGTAACGAGAAAACGAGCATCAAAATGAATGGAAATATGCATCGAAAAGAAGAAAATGTTGATCATAACGAGAAAAGAGCATCAAAATGATGAAAATATGCATCGAAACAAAGGAAATGTTGATCGTAACGAGAAAATATGCATCAAAATGAAGAAATATGCATCGAAACGAAGAAAATATTGATCATATCGAGAAAATGAGCATCAAAATAATGGAAATATGCATCGAAAAGAAGGAAATGTTGATCGTAACGAGAAAACGAGCATCAAAATAAGGAAATATGCATCGAAAAGAAGGAAATGTTGATCATAACGAGAAAACGAGCATCAAAATGATGGAAATATGCATCGAAACGAAGGAAATGTTGATCGTAACGAGAAAATAGCATCAAAATGAAGGAAAATATGCATCGAAACGAAGAAAATGTTGATCATACATACGAGAAAATGAGCATCAAAATAATGAAAATATGCATCGAAAAGAAGGAAATGTTGATCGTAACGAGAAAAGAGCATCAAAATAATGGAAATATGCATCGAAAAGAGGAAATGTTGATCATAACGAGAAAAAAACGAGCATCAAAATGATGGAAATATGCATCGAAAAAAACGAAGAAAATGTTGATTGTAACGAGAAAATGAGCATCAAAACGAAGAAATATGCATCGAAACGAAGGAAATGTTGATTGTAACGAGAAAATGAGCATCAAAATGAAGAAATATGCATCGAAACAAAGAAAATGTTGATCATAATCGAGAAAATGAGCATCAAAATGAAGGAAATATGCATCGAAACTAGGAAATGTTGATCGTCATGAGAAAATGAGCATCAAAATGAAGGAAATATGCATCGAAAAGAAGGAAATGTTGATCATAACGAGAAAACGAGCATCAAAATGATGAAAATATGCATCGAAACGAAGGAAATGTTGATCGTAACGAGAAAATATGCATTAAAATGATGGAAATATGCATCGAAACGAAGAAAATATTGATCATATCGAGAAAATGAGCATCAAAATGATTGAAATATGCATCGAAAAGAAGGAAATATTGATAATAACGAGAAAACGAGCATCAAAATGATGAAATATGCATCGAAAAGAAACAATGGAAATGTTGATCGTAAAACGAGAAAATGAGCATCTAAATGAAGGAAATATGCATCAAAACGAAGGAAATATTGATTGTAACGAGAAAATGAGCATCAAAACGAAGAAAATATGCATCAAAACGAAGGAAATATTGTTTGTAACGAGAAAATGAGCATCAAAACGAAGAAATATGCATCGAAACGAAGAAAATATTGATCATATCGAGAAAATGCAACAAAATGATGGAAATATGCATCGAAACTGAAATGTTGATCGTCATGAGAAAATGAGCATCAAAATGAAGGAAATATGCATCGAAAGAAGGAAATGTTGATCATAACGAGAAAACGAGCATCAAAATGATGAAAATATGCATCGAAACGAAGGAAATGTTGATCGTAACGAGAAAATATGCATCAAAATGATGGAAATATGCATCGAAACGAAGAAAATATTGATCATATCGAGAAAATGAGCATCAAAATTATTGAAATATGCATCGAAAAGAAGGAAATGTTGATCATAACGAGAAAACGAGCATTTAAATGAAGGAAATATTGATCGTAACGAGAAAATATGCATCAAAATGAAGGAAATATGCATCGAAATAAAGAAAATGTTAATCATAATGAGAAAATGTGCATAAAAATGATGAAAATATGTATCGAAACGAAGAAATGTTGATCGTAACGAGAAAATGAGCATCAAAATGAAGAAATATGCATCGAAACGAAGAAAATGTTGATCATATCGAGAAAATGAGCATCAAAATAATGAAATATGCATCGAAAAGAAGGAAATGTTGATCGTAACGAGAAAACGAGCATCAAAATAATGGAAATATGCATCGAAAAGAAGGAAATGTTGATCATAACGAGAAAACAAGCATCAAAATGATGAAAATATGCATCGAAACAAAGGAAATGTTGATCGTAACGAGAAAATGAGCATCAAAATGATGGAAATATGCATCGAAACGAAGAAAATGTTGATTGTAACGAGAAAATGAGCATCAAAACGAAGAAAATATGCATCGAAACGAAGGAAATGTTGATCGTAACGAGAAAATGAGCATCAAAATGAAGAAATATGCATCGAAACAAAGAAAATGTTGATCATATCGAGAAAATGAGCATCAAAATGATGGAAATATGCATCGAAACTAGGGAAATGTTGATCGTCATGAGAAAATGAGCATCAAAATGAAGGAAATATGCATCGAAAAGAAGGAAATGTTGATCATAACGAGAAAATGAGCATCAAAATGATGAAAATATGCATCGAAACGAAGGAAATGTTGATCGTAACGAGAAAATAAGCATTAAAATGATGGAAAATGCATCAAAACGTAGAAAATGTTGATCGTATCGAGAAAATGAGCATCAAAATGATTGAAATATGCATAGAAAAAAGGAAATATTGATCATAACGAGAAAACGAGCATCTAAATGATGGAAATATGCATCGAAACAATGGAAATGTTGATCGTAACGAGAAAAATGAGCATCAAAATGAAGAAAAATGCATCGAAACGAAGAAAATGTTGATCATAACGAGAAAATGAGCATCAAAATAATGGAAATATGCATCGAAAAGAAAGAAATTTGATCGTAACGAGAAAATGAGCATCAAAATAATGGAAATATGCATCGAAAAGAGGAAATGTTGATCATAACGAGAAACGAGCATCAAAATGATGAAAATATGCATCGAAACGAAGGAAATGTTGATCGTAACGAGAAAATATGCATCAAAATGATGAAAATATGCATCGAAACGAAGAAATATTGATCATAATCGAGAAAATGAGCATCAAAATGATGAAATATGCATCGAAAAGAAGGAAATGTTGATCATAATGAAAAAACGAGCATCTAAATGAAGAAATATTGATCGTAACGAGAAAATGAGCATCAAAATGAAGGAAATATGCATCGAAAAAAGAAATGTTGATCATAACGAGAAAACGAGCATAAAAATGATGAAATATGCATCGAAACGAAGGAAATATTGATCGTAACGAGAAAATGAGCATCAAAATGAAGAAATATGCATCGAAACGAAGAAAATGTTGATCATAACGAGAAAATGAGCATCAAAATAATGAAATATGCATCGAAAAGAAGGAAATGTTGATCATAACGAGAAAATGAGCATCAAAATAATGGAAATATGCATCGAAAAAAAGGAAATGTTGATCGTAACGAGAAAACGAGCATCAAAAATAATAAAATATGCATCGAAAAGAAGGAAATGTTGATCGTAACGAGAAAACGAGCATCAAAATGATGGAAATATGCATCGAAACGAAGGAAATGTTGATCGTAACGAGAAAATAGCATCAAAATGATGAAAATATGCATCGAAACGAAGAAAATATTGATCATATTGAGAAAATGAGCATCAAAATGATTGAAAATATGCATCGAAAAGAAGGAAATGTTGATCATAACGAGAAAACGAGCATCTAAATGAAGGAAATATTGATCGTAACGAGAAAATGCATCAAAATGAAGGAAATATGCATCGAAACGAAGAAAATGTTAATCAATGAAAAACGAGCATAAAAAATGATAGAATAATATCGAAACGAAGAAAATGTTGATCGTAAGAGAAAATGAGCATCAAAATGAAGAAATATGCATCGAAACGAAGAAAATATTGATCATATCGAGAAAATGAGCATCAAAATAATGGAAATATGCATCGAAAAGAAGGAAATGTTGATCGTAACGAGAAAACGAGCATCAAAATAATGGAAATATGCATCGAAAAGAAGGAAATGTTGATCATAAACGAAAAAGAGCATCAAAATGATGAAAATATGCATCGAAAAGGAAATGTTGATCGTAACGAGAAAAATGAGCATCAAAATGAAGAAATATGCATCGAAACGAAGAAAATATTGATCATATCGAGAAAATGAGCATCAAAATAATGGAAATATGCATCGAAAAGAAGGAAATGTTGATCGTAACGAGAAAAACAGCATCAAAATATGAAATATGCATCGAAAAGAAGGAAATGTTGATCATAACGAGAAAACGAGCATCAAAAATGAAGAAAATATGCATCGAAACGAAGGAAATGTTGATCGTAACGAGAAAATGAGCATCAAAATGAAGAAATATGCATCGAAACGAAGAAAAATTTGATCATATCGAGAAAATGAGCATCAAAATAATGGAAATATGCATCGAAAAGAAGGAAATGTTGATCGTAACGAGAAAACGAGCATCAAAATAATGAAATATGCATCGAAAAGAAGGAAATGTTGATCAAAACGAGAAAACGAGCATCAAAATGATGAAAATATGCATCGAAACGAAGGAAATGTTGATCGTAACGAGAAAATGCATCAAAATGATGAAAATATGCATCGAAACGAAGAAAATATTGATCATATCGAGAAAGAGCATCAAAATGATTGAAATATGCATCGAAAAGAAGGAAATGTTGATCATAACGAAAAACGAGCATCTAAATGAAGGAAAATATTGATCGTAACGAGAAAATGAGCATCAAAATGAGGAAATATGCATCGAAATAAAGAAAATGTTGATCATAATGAGAAAACGAGCAAAAAATAATGAAATATGTATCGAAACGAAGGAAATGTTGATCGTAACGAGAAAATGAGCATCAAAATGAAGAAATATGCATCGAAACGAAGAAAATATTGATCATATCGAGAAAATGAGCATCAAAATAATGGAAATATGCATCGAAAAGAAGGAAATGTTGATCGTAACGAGAAAACGAGCATCAAAATAATGAAAAATGCATCGAAAAAAAGGAAATGTTGATCGTAACGAGAAAACGAGCATCAAAATAATGGAAATATGCATCGAAAAGAAGGAAATGTTGATCGTAACGAGAAAACGAGCATCAAAATAATGGAAATATGCATCGAAACGAAGAAATGTTGATCGTAACGAGAAAATGAGCATCAAAATGATGAAAATATGCATCGAAACGAAGAAAATATTGATCATAACGAGAAAATGAGCATCAAAATGATGAAATATGCATCGAAAAGAAGGAAATGTTGATCATAACGAGAAAATGAGCATCAAAATGAGGAAATATTGATCGTAAAAATAAACGAGAAAATGAGCATCAAAATGAAGGAAATATGCATCGAAACAAGAAATGTTAATCAATGAGAAAACGAGCATAAAAATGATGAAATATGCATCGAAACGAAGAAATGTTGATCGTAACGAGAAAAAATGAGCATCAAAATGAAGAAATATGCATCGAAACGAAGAAAATATTGATCATATCGAGAAAATGAGCATCAAAATAATTGAAATATGCATCGAAAAGAAGGAAATGTTGATCGTAACAACGAGAAAATGAGCATCAAAATAATGGAAATATGCATCGAAAAGAAGAAAATGTTGATCATAACAAGAAAACGAGCATCAAAATAATGAAAATATGCATCGAAACAAAGGAAATGTTGATCGTAACGAGAAAATATGCATAAAAATGAAGAAATATGCATCGAAACGAAGAAAATATTGATCATAACGAGAAAATGAGCATCAAAATAATGGAAATATGCATCGAAAAGAAGGAAATGTTGATCGTAACGAGAAAACGAGCATCAAAATAATGGAAATATGCATCGAAAAGAAGGAAATGTTGATCATAACGAGAAAACGAGCATCAAAATAATGAAAATATGCATCGAAACGAAGGAAATGTTGATCGTAACGAGAAAACGAGCATCAAAATGATGGAAATATGCATCGAAACGAAGGAAATGTTGATCGTAACGAGAAAATATGCATCAAAATGATGGAAATATGCATCGAAACGAAGAAAATATTGATCATATCGAGAAAATGAGCATCAAAATGATTGAAATATGCATCGAAAAGAAGGAAATGTTGATCATAACGAGAAAACGAGCATCTAAATGAAGAAATATTGATCGTAACGAGAAAATGTGCATCAAAATGAAGGAAATATGCATCGAAACAAAGAAAATGTTAATCATAATGAGAAAACGAGCATAAAAATGATGAAATATGTATCGAAACGAAGAAAATGTTGATCGTAATGAGAAAATGAGCATCAAAATGAAGAAATATGCATCGAAACGAAGAAATATTGATCATATCGAGAAAATGAGCATCAAAATAATGGAAATATGCATCGAAAAGAAGGAAATGTTGATCGTAACGAGAAAACGAGCATCAAAATAATGGAAATATGCATCGAAAAGAAGGAAATGTTGATCATAACGAGAAAACGAGCATCAAAATGATGAAAATATGCATCGAAACGAAGGAAATGTTGATCGTAACGAGAAAATATGCATCAAAATGAAGAAATATGCATCGAAACGAAGAAATATTGATCATATCGAGAAAATGAGCATCAAAATAATGGAAATATGCATCGAAAAGAAGGAAATGTTGATCGTAACGAGAAAATGAGCATCAAAATAAGGAAATATGCATCGAAAAGAAGGAAATGTTGATCATAACGAGAAAACGAGCATCAAAATGATGAAAATATGCATCGAAACGAAGGAAATGTTGATCGTAACGAGAAAATGAGCATCAAAATGAAGAAATATGCATCGAAACGAAGAAAATGTTGATCATATCGAGAAAATGAGCATCAAAATAATGGAAATATGCATCGAAAAGAAGAAATGTTGATCGTAACGAGAAAACGAGCATCAAAATAATGGAAATATGCATCGAAAAGAAGGAAATGTTGATCATAACGAGAAAACGAGCATCAAAATGATGAAAATATGCATCGAAACGAAGGAAATATTGATCGTAACGAGAAAATATGCATCAAAATGATGAAAATATGCATCGAAACGAAGAAAATATTGATCATATCGAGAAAATGAGCATCAAAATTATTGAAATATGCATCGAAAAGAAGGAAATGTTGATCATAACGAAAAACGAGCATCTAAATGAAGGAAATATTGATCGTAACGAGAAAATGTGCATCAAAATGAAGGAAATATGCATCGAAATAAAGAAAATGTTAATCATAATGAGAAAACGAGCATAAAAATGATGAAATATGTATCGAAACGAAGGAAATATTGATCGTAACGAGAAAATGAGCATCAAAATGAAGAAATATGCATCGAAACGAAGAAAATATTGATCATATCGAGAAAATGAGCATCAAAATAATGGAAATATGCATCGAAAAGAAGGAAATGTTGATCGTAACGAGAAAACGAGCATCAAAATAATGGAAATATGCATCAAAAAAAAGGAAATGTTGATCGTAACGAGAAAACGAGCATCAAAATAATGGAAATATGCATCGAAAAGAAGGAAATGTTGATCGTAACGAGAAAACGAGCATCAAAATGATGGAAATATGCATCGAAACGAAGGAAATGTTGATCGTAACGAGAAAATATGCATCAAAATGATGAAAATATGCATCGAAACGAAGAAAATATTGATCATATTGAGAAAATGAGCATCAAAATGATTGAAATATGCATCGAAAAGAAGGAAATGTTGATCATAACGAGAAAACGAGCATCTAAATGAAGGAAATATTGATCGTAACGAGAAAATGTGCATCAAAATGAAGGAAATATGCATCGAAACAAAGAAAATGTTAATCAAATGAGAAAACGAGCATAAAAATGATGAAATATGTATCGAAACGAAGAAAATGTTGATCGTAACGAGAAAATGAGCATCAAAATGAAGAAATATGCATCGAAACGAAGAAAATATTGATCATATCGAGAAAATGAGCATCAAAATAATGGAAATATGCATCGAAAAGAAGGAAATGTTGATCGTAACGAGAAAACGAGCATCAAAATAATGGAAATATGCATCGAAAAGAAGGAAATGTTGATCATAACGAGAAAACGAGCATCAAAATGATGAAAATATGCATCGAAACGAAGGAAATGTTGATCGTAACGAGAAAATATGCATCAAAATGAAGAAATATGCATCGAAACGAAGAAAATATTGATCATATCGAGAAAATGAGCATCAAAATAATGGAAATATGCATCGAAAAGAAGGAAATGTTGATCGTAACGAGAAAACGAGCATCAAAATAATGGAAATATGCATCGAAAAGAAGGAAATGTTGATCATAACGAGAAAACGAGCATCAAAATGATGAAAATATGCATCGAAACGAAGGAAATGTTGATCGTAACGAGAAAATATGCATCGAAACGAAGAAAATGTTGATCATATCGAGAAAATGAGCATCAAAATAATGAAAATATGCATCGAAAAGAAGGAAATGTTGATCGTAACGAGAAAACGAGCATCAAAATAATGGAAATATGCATCGAAAAGAAGGAAATGTTGATCATAACGAGAAAACGAGCATCAAAATGATGGAAATATGCATCGAAACGAAGAAAATGTTGATCGTAACGAGAAAATGAGCATCAAAATGAAGAAATATGCATCGAAACGAAGGAAATGTTGATCGTAACGAGAAAAAGAGCATCAAAATGAGGAAATATGCATCGAAACAAAGAAAATGTTGATCATATCGAGAAAATGAGCATCAAAATGATGGAAATATGCATCGAAACTAGGGAAATGTTGATCGTAATGAGAAAATGAGCATCAAAATGAAGGAAATATGCATCGAAAAGAAGGAAATGTTGATCATAACGAGAAAACGAGCATCAAAATGATGAAAATATGCATCGAAACGAAGGAAATGTTGATCGTAACGAGAAAATATGCATCAAAATGATGAAATATGCATCGAAACGAAGAAAATATTGATCATATCGAGAAAATGAGCATCAAAATGATTGAAATATGCATCGAAAAGAAGGAAATATTGATCATAACGAGAAAACGAGCATCAAAATGATGAAAATATGCATCGAAACAATGGGAAATGTTGATCGTAACGAGAAAATGAGCATCTAAATGAAGGAAATATGCATCAAAACGAAGGAAATATTGATTGTAACGAGAAAATGAGCATCAAAACGAAGAAATATGCATCAAAACGAAGGAAATAATGATTGTAACTAGAAAATGAGCATCAAAATGAAGAAATATGCATCGAAACGAAGAAAATATTGATCATATCGAGAAAATGAGCAACAAAATGATGGAAATATGCATCGAAACTGGGAAATGTTGATCGTCATGAGAAAATGAGCATCAAAATGAAGGAAATATGCATCGAAAAGAAGGAAATGTTGATCATAACGAGAAAACGAGCATCAAAATGATGAAAATATGCATCGAAACGAAGGAAATGTTGATCGTAACGAGAAAATATGCATCAAAATGATGGAAATATGCATCGAAACGAAGAAAATATTGATCATATCGAGAAAATGAGCATCAAAATTATTGAAATATGCATCGAAAAGAAGGAAATGTTGATCATAACGAGAAAACGAGCATCTAAATGAAGGAAATATTGATCGTAACGAGAAAATATGCATCAAAATGAAGGAAATATGCATCGAAATAAAGAAAATGTTAATCATAATGAGAAAATGAGCATAAAAATGATGAAAATATGTATCGAAACGAAAGAAATGTTGATCGTAACGAGAAAATGAGCATCAAAATGAAGAAATATGCATCGAAAAGAAGAAAATGTTGATCATATCGAGAAAATGAGCATCAAAATAATGAAAATATGCATCGAAAAGAAGGAAATGTTGATCGTAACGAGAAAACGAGCATCAAAATAATGGAAATATGCATCGAAAAAAAGGAAATGTTGATCATAACGAGAAAACGAGCATCAAAATGATGAAAATATGCATCGAAACAATGGTAAATGTTGATCGTAACGAGAAAATGAGCATCAAAATGATGGAAATATGCATCGAAACGAAGAAAATGTTGATCGTAAACGAGAAAATGAGCATCAAAATGAAGAAATATGCATCAAAACGAAGGAAATGTTGATCGTAACGAGAAAATGAGCATCAAAATGAAGAAATATGCATCGAAACAAAGAAAATGTTGATCATAACGAGAAAATGAGCATCAAAATGATGGAAATATGCATCGAAACGAAGGAAATGTTGATCGTAATGAGAAAATGAGCATCAAAATGAAGGAAATATGCATCGAAAAGAAGGAAATGTTGATCATAACGAGAAAATGAGCATCAAAATGATGAAAATATGCATCGAAACGAAGGAAATGTTGATCGTAACGAGAAAATATGCATAAAAATGATGGAAATATGCATCGAAAGAAGAAAATGTTGATCATAAGAGAAAATGAGCATCAAAATGATGAAAATATGCATCGAAAAAAAGGAAATGTTGATCATAACGAGAAAACGAGCATCAAAATGATGAAAATATGCATCGAAACAAGGAAATGTTGATCGTAACGAGAAAATGAGCATCAAAATGAAAAAAATGCATCGAAACGAAGAAAATGTTGATCATAACGAGAAAATGAGCATCAAAATTATGGAAATATGCATCGAAAAGAAGGAAATGTTGATCGTAACGAGAAAACGAGCATCAAAATAATGGAAATATGCATCGAAAAGAAGGAAATGTTGATCATAACGAGAAAACGAGCATCAAAATGATGAAAATATGCATCGAAACGAAGGAAATGTTGATCGTAACGAGAAAATATGCATCAAATGATGGAAAATATGCATCGAAACGAAGAAAATGTTGATCATAATCGAGAAAATGAGCATCAAAAT
>JAHCLQ010000177.1:5000-7500 GCA_023678885.1 Pogostemon cablin
CCCCCCCCCCCCCCCCCCCCCCCCCCCCCCCCCCCCCCCCCCCCCCCCCCCCCCCCCCCCCCCCCCCCCCCCCCCCCCCCCCCCCCCCCCCCCCCCCCCCCCCCCCCCCCCCCCCCCCCCCCCCCCCCCCCCCCCCCCCCCCCCCCCCCCCCCCCCCCCCCCCCCCCCCCCCCCCCCCCCCCCCCCCCCCCCCCCCCCCCCCCCCCCCCCCCCCCCCCCCCCCCCCCCCCCCCCCCCCCCCCCCCCCCCCCCCCCCCCCCCCCCCCCCCCCCCCCCCCCCCCCCCCCCCCCCCCCCCCCCCCCCCCCCCCCCCACCCCCCCCCCCCCCCCCCCCCCCCCCCCCCCCCCCCCCCCCCCCCCCCCCCCCCCCCCCCCCCCCCCCCCCCCCCCCCCCCCCCCCCCCCCCCCCCCCCCCCCCCCCCCCCCCCCCCCCCCCCCCCCCCCCCCCCCCCCCCCCCCCCCCCCCCCCCCCCCCCCCCCCCCCCCCCCCCCCCCCCCCCCCCCCCCCCCCCCCCCCCCCCCCCCCCCCCCCCCCCCCCCCCCCCCCCCCCCCCCCCCCCCCCCCCCCCCCCCCCCCCCCCCCCCCCCCCCCCCCCCCCCCCCCCCCCCCCCCCCCCCCCCCCCCCCCCCCCCCCCCCCCCCCCCCCCCCCCCCCCCCCCCCCCCCCCCCCCCCCCCCCCCCCCCCCCCCCCCCCCCCCCCCCCCCCCCCCCCCCCCCCCCCCCCCCCCCCCCCCCCCCCCCCCCCCCCCCCCCCCCCCCCCCCCCCCCCCCCCCCCCCCCCCCCCCCCCCCCCCCCCCCCCCCCCCCCCCCCCCCCCCCCCCCCCCCCCCCCCCCCCCCCCCCCCCCCCCCCCCCCCCCCCCCCCCCCCCCCCCCCCCCCCCCCCCCCCCCCCCCCCCCCCCCCCCCCCCCCCCCCCCCCCCCCCCCCCCCCCCCCCCCCCCCCCCCCCCCCCCCCCCCCCCCCCCCCCCCCCCCCCCCCCCCCCCCCCCCCCCCCCCCCCCCCCCCCCCCCCCCCCCCCCCCCCCCCCCCCCCCCCCCCCCCCCCCCCCCCCCCCCCCCCCCCCCCCCCCCCCCCCCCCCCCCCCCCCCCCCCCCCCCCCCCCCCCCCCCCCCCCCCCCCCCCCCCCCCCCCCCCCCCCCCCCCCCCCCCCCCCCCCCCCCCCCCCCCCCCCCCCCCCCCCCCCCCCCCCCCCCCCCCCCCCCCCCCCCCCCCCCCCCCCCCCCCCCCCCCCCCCCCCCCCCCCCCCCCCCCCCCCCCCCCCCCCCCCCCCCCCCCCCCCCCCCCCCCCCCCCCCCCCCCCCCCCCCCCCCCCCCCCCCCCCCCCCCCCCCCCCCCCCCCCCCCCCCCCCCCCCCCCCCCCCCCCCCCCCCCCCCCCCCCCCCCCCCCCCCCCCCCCCCCCCCCCCCCCCCCCCCCCCCCCCCCCCCCCCCCCCCCCCCCCCCCCCCCCCCCCCCCCCCCCCCCCCCCCCCCCCCCCCCCCCCCCCCCCCCCCCCCCCCCCCCCCCCCCCCCCCCCCCCCCCCCCCCCCCCCCCCCCCCCCCCCCCCCCCCCCCCCCCCCCCCCCCCCCCCCCACCCCCCCCCCCCCCCCCCCCCCCCCCCCCCCCCCCCCCCCCCCCCCCCCCCCCCCCCCCCCCCCCCCCCCCCCCCCCCCCCCCCCCCCCCCCCCCCCCCCCCCCCCCCCCCCCCCCCCCCCCCCCCCCCCCCCCCCCCCCCCCCCCCCCCCCCCCCCCCCCCCCCCCCCCCCCCCCCCCCCCCCCCCCCCCCCCCCCCCCCCCCCCCCCCCCCCCCCCCCCCCCCCCCCCCCCCCCCCCCCCCCCCCCCCCCCCCCCCCCCCCCCCCCCCCCCCCCCCCCCCCCCCCCCCCCCCCCCCCCCCCCCCCCCCCCCCCCCCCCCCCCCCCCCCCCCCCCCCCCCCCCCCCCCCCCCCCCCCCCCCCCCCCCCCCCCCCCCCCCCCCCCCCCCCCCCCCCCCCCCCCCCCCCCCCCCCCCCCCCCCCCCCCCCCCCCCCCCCCCCCCCCCCCCCCCCCCCCCCCCCCCCCCCCCCCCCCCCCCCCCCCCCCCCCCCCCCCCCCCCCCCCCCCCCCCCCCCCCCCCCCCCCCCCCCCCCCCCCCCCCCCCCCCCCCCCCCCCCCCCCCCCCCCCCCCCCCCCCCCCCCCCCCCCCCCCCCCCCCCCCCCCCCCCCCCCCCCCCCCCCCCCCCCCCCCCCCCCCCCCCCCCCCCCCCCCCCCCCCCCCCCCCCCCCCCCCCCCCCCCACCCCCCCCCCCCCCCCCCCCCCCCCCCCCCCCCCCCCCCCCCCCCCCCCCCCCCCCCCCCCCCCCCCCCCCCCCCCCCCCCCCCCCCCCCCCCCCCCCCCCCCCCCCCCCCCCCCCCCCCCCCCCCCCCCCCCCCCCCCCCCCCCCCCCCCCCCCCCCCCCCCCCCCCCCCCCCCCCCCCCCCCCCCCCCCCCCCCCCCCCCCCCCCCCCCCCCCCCCCCCCCCCCCCCCCCCCCCCCCCCC
>JAHCLQ010000178.1:0-10158 GCA_023678885.1 Pogostemon cablin
ACTCTCAGCTGCCATGTAATATATCTGGTGAACATAGAGATGACACTATTATTCTGATCATTTGGTTTAGAAACGATTCTGTCAAGCCAATCTATACAGTGGATGCTCGCTCATCAGATTTGGATCATGCAATACACTCTGTGGATAGCTCAGTAGCATCTCGCGTGAGATTTATCTCGATTTTCCGATTTCTTACTTAGAAATCAAGTCTAACGTACCTGAAGATGAAGCAGAATATAGATGCAGAATCGATTACCGCATATCCAGAACTATTTATCGAAGCACAAGTCTTCATGTCAAAGGTGAGTTGGCATGTCTATCTTGCATGATCTCGAAGTAGAGAATCCAATATCTTCTCTGGAATGAGAACCAATCACAAGAAAAATTCATCAATACATGTTTATTGATGTACTGATGAACTTGATGAATTTCTGTACTCAAAGTTCACTGTCTCATGAAACTTTTTCATTAAAAGTGCCTATGAAAAAACTGATAATCAAAGTTGGCAGAAACAATGTGATCGATGAAATTGTTGGACCATTGGAGGAAAGGTTCTCCTATAGATTTAGTATGTGAAGTTAGTGGAGGTGAGTTCAAAGGAACTATTGTTCTCTTAAATGCTGATGACTTGGTTTTCACAGGGAATCCATCGCCTAGAGTCACTTGGTGGAGAGGATCACAGCTGATTGACGACTCTTATTCCCTGGTGCCTACATCCTTTATACCTTCTTCTCCAGCATCTTCAGACTCATCGATATTATCCTCACCAAAAGTGATCGTACAAAATACCATCACAATAGTTCCTATACGAGATGATATGATTTCTTTTCTCACATGCCAAGCTTCAAACAGCAATGAAACATCGTCTATGCTCAAGAAAACAATCCAAATCGATGTTAACTGTAAGTATTACCTCTCTAAATTTTTGGATGATTCGATGTTCACTAGAAGTATATTTCGTTCAATAGTGAAACCGAATAAAGTTCACATCTTGAACAAGCCAGAAAATGTTCGAGCCAACAAGCTTCTCGAATTGATCTGTCAAACTAGTGGATCCAAACCTACAGGAAGTATCAGATGGCACAAAGGAGATCAAAACACTGCAATTAACTAATGAAAACATATCGGAAGATGGCTATCTGACGACCAGTTTCCTATCCTTTATACCATCAATGGAAGATGATTCAAGAGAATTGATCTGTAGTGCCTTCAATCCAAAGATACCTTCTTTCACTCTTAATGACAGTCTGATTCTCAACGTTCATTGTGAGTATAACTGCAATTATTGACTATTGACTTTCCACTTCAATTACTGAGATGACTGAGTAGAGCAATCAGGTCGATCATTTTGAGATGAGCATTTTATAGCTTAGCCAATTTCCTAGTGAATAGCAGGAAAATTGTTATTGGAGCATGCTTGCCTGAATCTGGGAGAGTTTTGAATTCCTTAAAAGATTTAGCTCGATTTGGAATCTGTAGCTTAGTGTGTCTATGTCGCTCTAGCAGCCCTAGAATCAAAGTTATTTTCATTATCATTATAGAATGAGCTTTTTGAAATTCTGATGATGGATGATGAATGCAGCATAATCTTCAATACCAAATAACTCAACTGAACAAAATTGAAGATTATCCAGATTCCCAAGTATGAATTCTAATTAGATTTCTTTCAGTGATATTATGAACTACATTGACTCGATTCACTAATTAGTTTTAGTTAAGCGTTCGCTTTGAATTCATAAATTGAGAAACGAACTCGACTTACTAAATTTAGATCTAGACATTAACAAAACATCTCTGAGATTCATTGACTGATGTCTTTTCTTGAACGCAATTTGATGGCATTAATACCACAAACAAGGTTGATAATGATTAATTTCATGGGTTGTAGTTCATTTCATGGAAGCTTTACTTTTCTTTTCAGATATTCCTGTGCTTTCATTAGTTCTGAGTGAGCGAATACACAGCGTATGGTATTCTTGAAGAGAGTGACGTCCTCATTCGAATGTAATGTCAAGGTAAAGTATCGTGAATCACCAATAAGAAGTTTATCCCGATAATCTGAGCAATTGTGAACAAATTCTCAGACAGGATCTTGGAAAGCTTAGAATATTATCACAGCTTATGGAGGTTCAAAACGTGAATTTGTTTCATCTTGTAGGCAAATCCAATGGTAGATGATTTAGGCTGGAAATTGAACGGAAAACCTCTCATGGCCAATAAAAGTGGGAACATTCTGGTTCGCAATGATCGGTACTTATAAAGAATGTTCAGAAACAAAATGAAGGACGATACGAATGCTGGGCGACTAATGTTGCAGGCAAAGGCGAAAGTGAACCAATCGATTTGAATGTTCAATGTGAGAACAAGCTTATTGCATATTCATTATATATATACCCTAACTCCTGTTGCTGATCACTTCGATCTTCTCTCTCTTCTCTTCTCGTCCCATCTCTCATCTACTCTAGATGCACCAGTTTGTGTTTCAAAGAGCAATCAAAAAATTTATGCTGCTGCTATAGGAGAGCGAATCAAAGTTCCATGTGATATTGATGCTAATCCAGACGATGTGAAATTCCATTGGGCTCTTAAATCTACTGCTTCAGAGAAAATATTGACGATATCTACCGAGAGTCCACAATCTCGTGAGAGTTTTCGAGCTCACAGATTTCACTGAGAATGGATTTTCAAGCACTCTCAATTATATTCCAAAAAAATTCTCAGATTATGGTGAACTCATCTGTTGGGCAGTCAATAGCGTAGGAAATCAACGAGAACCTTGTAAATACGTGATTACCTCGGCTGAGAAGCCAGGACCACCTCAAAATTGTACTGTGGCAAACATTACCATGGATTCTTTCACCATTTCCTGTCAACCAGGGCTACAATGGAGGTCTACCATTGAGTTACTTTCTGGAACTCTATCAAGATGATGGAGAAAACAGTATTAAATATAACCAAAGTGCCGAAAATTATCCTTTTTTTGTGCTCAAATCTCTTGCCTCAGGAAATGCTTATCTCATCAAAGTTTATGCAGTGAATACAAAAGGTAGAAGTGATTATTATTTACTCCGTGCTAGTACTCAAATTCCAAGCTCTCTGGCATGCTGGTAAGTAGCAGCAATAATACATATCTACAATGTATATAAACTCATGATTTGAACATGTATTGAGAGGTGTAAGCTCCTAGGACTCGAATTTTGTTGTGTGATTCCCCAATATAGTCATATTCTATAAGCTTTGGAGCAGCTTCTTCTTCCTGTATAATTTTTGATTAATCCTGAAACGAATTTCAGAACATTCCCGAATCAAAATGAATTATCTGACCTCGTGCTCTAATAGATATTTTTCATTTAACTATTTAGATATAATTGAAGACGATACTGTACCTCCTGCCCTGGCTGGTTTGATCGTGATATTAGGAACATTTATCTTGGTTGGGTGCTTGGCTGTTCATCGACTTCGCAAAAAATCAGAACTTATAAGTAAGTTTGATTAGGCAATTGTGCGAAAAAAAAAACTGATTTCGTTTTTCCGATGATCTAGAGGCTTGCAATCAAAATATGAAAATGAGAATGTTGGATGGAAGGTGAGCTCATCTTTGAGAATTTTACAAAGAATTCACGCAACGAGCTAGAGATTGAAAATTCTTAAAATGGCCAGAGAATTGCATACTTCTTCACTAGACCTATCTCATATGATTTCAACTTTTTCTAATCAATAGACAACCTGTAACTGAGAATGGTGAAGAGTTCTACAATTTGGACGGTTTCAAGTCGGGAATGCAGTATAACAACATGAAAAACTTTTGCGTAAATCACGTGAACTTATGTGATTTAAATGAGGACTATTTTACATCTCAAAACACCATGAACATGGCCAAGAACGGGGAGGATCGGTCAAATGGCCTTGATAGTTTTCACTCTTTACTTGGCCGAAATCATTCATTTGATGAGAATGATGCTTCTAGAGAGATTAATCAAACGCAAAATCTTATGAACACTACAATAGTTTGTGATTGCTGTCCAGAGTCACCATATTTGAATGGTGAACCGAGAACAAATCTCAGTGAAAGATAATCATCAATCTTCAAATCAATCTTTATGGTGTTTTTTCATACTGGGAAACTCTATTGACTTACTTAACTTTATGAAGTCAAACAAAAGAAGAAAAAAGACACAAATTGAACAAAATTGATAATATTTTGAAACATATTTTTCTAATCACTTTGAATATGATTTCTGAAAGAAAATAATTCTCTAATTTATTTTTCATACGCCTTTTATGTCTGTAAGACGAATTAATGAGTTAGTTTATCGAGGACCATTGCCTGAAATTCAATAAACACATTGAAGAAAAATAAAATTACCTCCTATTAAAGCACGAATTGGAAACTGTAGGAAAATAAATTATGAATTCTCAAAAAGTGGAAAGTTCTGATGAATTTTTTTTCTCATTTTACTGAAGGAGAACATGTGAAAAACTATTTATTCGAAAAGACTGTACTCATTACTGACCTATTCAGGAGGTTCACAAAAATTGCAAGTTTGATAGAGAATGTTTTCTCGCTCAAAAGATGCCACTAATCGAGCTCTCAGTCGAAATTCTCGAACATGGGAGAATCGAGAGAGAGGGAGAGTTTTATTCTAGGAAAAAGTTCTTCTAGATGATATCGAATCACTGTGCCAGAAAGTTTTCATCATCATTGTTCTCATCATGAAGTTCTTTTCTCCAACTGAGCCTTGAGTGATCAAAGTGGAATATGTGGTTGATAACCTGAGAAAAGTTCATCATGAGCATTCAAGGTTTTCCATGGACATTCTGTGTTGTTCTGATCCTTTTTCGAGCGACATTTGTTTTGCTAGAAGAATTTCGGACCGATTTATGAATGGTAAGCAACTTCATATTGAATCAGTGTTCGAAGCTCTTCTTGGACACCTCTTTGACCATGAAACTGTATGCATTCTATCGTTTCGTTGTCGTCCCAAAGTATCATAGTTTGAATACAAATTGAGCGCAAACAATCGTATTTTTGTTGATAAAATTAGATCAAGAAGATTGATTGTACCATCTAACTGAAGTCATCAATTTTTCTGATCCTTTTCCAACAGTTTGCTCTTCGAGATGATCTCGAGATATTAAGATGTAAATATATATGATGAGTGTTCATTGTTCTAACCTCATATTTCCATCGAACTAGTCTTAAATTACGGTTGTTGGTGGAAAATTATAATTTCTTGAAACAATTCCCAGTTGTTTCGAGTTGTTTGATAAATTTAATCAGCGATATGAATGGAAGCAAACGAATTGCTCATGGAATTTTGTTAGATCTGGAAAGAAAGAGGCAAAGCAATATTCCAACTTTATGAAGTGTGAATAAAAATTCAGGAGGCACAATTCAGTTTTCTTTTCGATTTAATCTTGCTGAGCTAAAGTCTCACGTAAAGTAGTCATTTCGAGTGGCAACCGGTAAACTGTGTTTCGTGATCTCTGACCACATTGATATTACCACCACCACCACCACAATGGTAATATTGGATTGCCTTCCAAACAAATGAGACTTTAACGATCCGGTAGAAAGTATATTACAAATACGTGAAGTAAAGTGAAGTTGATTGTTTTGTTTCGTCCACTAAGTGTATGTGCGTCTGTTTGTGCGTAAAATTTTTTTGCTCTGAAAACCACAAGTCAAATCAATAAGTTGCTCAATGTTTGCACGCTAAGCATTTATTTTCTCTCTCTCTCTCTCTCTCTCTCTCTCTCTCACCTCACTCACTTCACAATCATTACTTCCGGTGACCAGGGTTTGACATGTTTTTCTACCACCCATTACCATAAATCTCAGACTATCAAGATAAATTGAAAGTGAACTTACATCGATTCTCTAGTCGCAGATGGTCAAGTTGGGAAGATTTTCTTACTACTTCTATATATTTTCGACTGTCCATTTAGTTTGGAAGAATTGAAATATGTTCATCGAGTGTGTAAGCGTAACGATATTCCCTCAGAGATTGCTTCCTTAAATGAGTAAGAAATGATCCAAAAATAAATGAGAATGGATAGCAATAAATACATCAATATTTCCGTAGATGAGAAGCTTTCCATTGGGTTTTTGAGTTTTTGTTCCAGTTTCTTGTGGTTGAATGATGTTTAAATCCCAGATCAAGTTTTGCCATTTGCCGTGAAAAAGTGATTTTTGAAAAAAATTCTTCATCTTTCTCTCATAAATCTAGTGTAATAGAGAGTGAAGTTTTTATAAAAACATCTTTACTTTAACTCAAGTTAAATTGAAAACAAAGGCATACAAGTAATACTAATAGAAAAGAATTCATTCCTTTGATTCAAGCTTTAGACATGATATCATGGAGACGAGATCAATTAGATAGATGAGCTGAAGAAGATTTCTAAGATACCCATTGTATTTCATCAGCGAATACCATAAGAAATAATCAGGAGATGCCTCGCTCGTGATATTATTGATGTGAAGAAGTTCATTCAACTGTGTAGCCAATTCCCTTTACGAGGCCTAGCTACTCACATTCATCATCATGATGATCACCATCACTCTCGATATTTTATTCCATTTACAAATGTACATGATGATGCCCATCATGGATTAGCCCATATAAACTTCATGGAACTTTTAGCTCACTTATTTTCACATATGAATCTAACCAATTTAACAGTACTTTCACAAAGATGTTGACTTGTTATTTGATTGTCTTTGCTGGCAGTAGATTTCATGTGGAATATCAGAAAAACAATCTTTCAGACTCAAATATCAACTTAGGGTTGAATGTTAGAATTTGATGCCTAAGAATGGCCAGTGAAGGCTTAGAATTCTGATTTCAAAAACAGTATCTACATAACTCAGATCCTCATCCCCAACCCATAGGAATTCTTTTGGACTCAGCTATTCGTAAGCATCATGATATCATCATGCTGAATTGAGAGTTGTTTAGCTACTTCTTTTGAAAAGAAGGCGAGAAGAAGTTGCATTGAATCTTGAGTCTCAATGTCTTTAATGAACATTTCCTATTTGATTCGACCCTGAGAACTGAAATGAAATGAAAAAGGAGAAAGATAAAAGAGAATGCAATAATCTATGGTCCAATCCATGAACTTGATAAACAAGAAGCGTCACAATGAAAGAAAGGCAGCATGGACAAATCATAGGAATTCCATCAGTTTCATGATAGCAAGAAGCTTCTCAACAGAGATGATTATCGAGCTCAGAAATACACTTGTACTCAGTGTGTTACCCTTAAACGATCAAAAACAATTAAGAGTTTGAAGGTGCTCGATCGAAATTGATTCACAGCAATTAGCTGTAACTCACAAAAAGAGATGTTACGTAATGAATTTCTCTGTCAAACAAAGACAACCCATGGTGACATAAAATGCTTCCGAAATTGTTATCCGAGATATTGATGCGAGAGGAAGTCATTCTGCTATTCTTTCTCAAGACATCCTTTTTGGCTTGAGAGAGGATGAGAAGTTGAAGACCTTAGTGACAAACTTTCATTTCTCTTAACCCTTCGCCTCTTGAGTCCGATGAACATTTAATGTGACTTGATTTCCTAGCTATTGCGAGAAATGAAGAGCCTTCAATTAACTTTATCCTCATAAATGGTAGTGATGGTGCGTGCGACAGATTGATTAATCCAGCTGTATCCGATTGATTTCTTTCTATTTGTTTGACCGTAAAAAATCAAATCAGATCATGACCGAGTTCAGTTGGATATTGATCTGGTAGATCGATAGATCATGTTCAAGGTTGTGGTATGGCTTGGTCTGTGGAAGATCGGTGAATCTTTATCCCTACATGAGATTCACTTGTCATATGTAGAGAAAGAAATTTTACCTCTCCAGATTTGACTGTACCCGGAGTGGAAAGAAAATTCTCAGGAAACTTCTTGGTTTCAAGGAACGTACTCCATTATAGGAGCACCAATCTTTAGGAAATCTTGATGGTTTCCAGCTCTATGGTCTGAATTTGATGTGTTTAAGTATGTAAAAGTTGCTTCAGTGAGAGTAAGAGGTCACGAAAATTCCTATGATCATGACTTCTTTTCCTCTTATTTTTTAGTGCTCATTTTCATTCTTTATATATTTAGAGAGAGAACATCCAGAATAAGATGTGTGTCGCTCTTGTGAAATGAAATATTCATCCAATAGCTTACGAGAACAATCCTTGTAATTGAATTAACTGAGAAAAGTATTGTTGGAACTTGAACAGCTCGACTGATTCTATGACTTTCTATCAATTTCATGACATTATCATTACATCATGAGCGATTCAAATCATGGAGTTTAATCAAGAGAATTATTCTTCCATATGAGCCATTCTAGTTATCTCAGGAGTTCTTTGACAAAAAGAGAGGAATTTGTATATCACATAATCAGTTATGAAGATTGAAAACTCAATTTGAATGGTGGAAACAGCCTATTCATCTTCTTTGACTAGATGCTATTCGCCCACAATCTTTCCATCTTTTTTCATGAAAAGGTAGAGAAAATTCGGAGCCTCTAACACAAATTATCAGCTTATTTAGAATAAAATCTGAGCTCTGATAGAGACTCTCATAAAAATTTCAATTCGAACTTGATGGAAAAAACTTCGCAAGAGTATTGATGCAAGTTGAGTAAATATTATCATTATTTTCATCCTGAATAAGAACATGAGCATTTTTATTTTGCTCAAAATAATTCTTAGAATCAAATCCTAAACGTAAACAAAATTTTCATAGCAAGAATCAGTTGGAATTTCCATTTCCCAGATCATTGGAAAGCTTACCTCTCATTCGAGATCTGCTTTCAACTCGTTTCCTTGATTTTCTTTCAGCAGATGAAGAAGTTTACTGGGAGAGAGATTCAGTCTTTTTCCGATTATTTGAACTTATTCCCAAAATTTCGCTCATTGATGGACTTGCAGCTTCCTGTTTTACCCGGAAACTTGTTCTATTAATCGGAAATCAGCCGACAAAATGTATGTAGCCCATATGCGTATTGTGTATAGCCATGTAATTTTCCTCACAGATTCTTTTTCGAATTGCCCACCTTGATTTCTTTTTATAGAAACATTTTATCGACACTACTTCTATGCTCTGATGAGATGAACTTATAATAGAGAGAGAGAGAGAGAGAGAGAGAGAGAGAGAGAGAGAGAGAGAGAGAGAGAGAGAGAGAGAGTATTTTCATCTACAATTCTGTCATTTTGATGAAGCTTTGTCTCACTATATCTAGAATACCTCTCTCGACCCTTCTCAAACATTACTTTGTAGCTATTTGATTAGCTGAGGCAAGAAATTTCTTGCACAATTCACGTGCCACTTGGAAACGCTTGTTTGTAGTTTGTTTTTCTGATGTGAATTGAAAATTTTCCACTTCATGGTTGATGCATTGCAGCAAAAAAACTCTTTCTATCACTCTATTCTTCGGAGAATGAATGGGCAATACTAGAAAGTAAAGCAGGTTAAGGAATAAGAATAAGGAGTGAGAAAGAGAGAGAGAAGAGAGAGAGAGAGAGAGAGAAAACAGATTCACCGGCTATAGTATGCGAAAAATCTATGAATCTCATTTGTGAAACAGAACGCAAAATCGTAAACAGGCTTGAAAGGCATGGATTACTCTAGCGAGAGTTGCAAAAAGCTCAAATTCTGATCCAATTTCGATGGCTAATGCAATCTGGAGCTGGAGCTAGCTCACGACTTGTCGACCCTCGAGCAATAAAGTTTTACATCTCACTATTCTTTTCCCCACTATGAGTGATTCAAAGGAGACTCTTGTGCGCTATCCAACCAGACAATATGGAATTGAAAATTGAGATCATCTTGAACCAAGAAAATGAAAATTTAGTTGAATTTTACTCGCAATCCATCCGATAGTTTAGATCCTTTCGTTATGAACCATAATCTGTTATCTCTCCTCCTCTCTTTCTCATTCAGAGGTCTACTGTTACTTCAATAAGCTCTTAACCAACTAAAGCCAGCAAATTTTGCTAATAATCTATTCTCGAAGAGTATTCTTTGTTCTCTTAGCTTTGGGCTATTCAAAATGATCCATCTCTAAATGCTTAAGATCTTGGAAATCATTTGAAAGACCAGTAACCAAAACTAGATTGCACATATTAACTACAAAGTACAGAGAATTAGCTAGAAA